>JARYHS010008074.1:9113508-9167033 GCA_031002005.1 Vandiemenella viatica | reverse complement strand
GTGGCTCACATGCTGATGTTACAGTGTGGCCTATGTTTACACTGTTGACTTGTGCCGTGGCTTCTGCATAAGACGCTGTGTTGCTACTTCCCTTACTCGCTTCCGCGATTGTAGCATTTGCTGTTATAGTTTCTGATGTTGACAATTTTACTCTTGGAAGTTGTAATGGTCGGCGTTTTGTACACTCAGATCTTAGATGTCCAGGTTCATTGCAAACAGAGCATGTGCGCGGTTGTCCCTCATATATTATTAATGCTTTGAAACCCTGTATCATTATATAGGAAGGTATATGTTTTTTTAAATCAATTTTCACACACCGTATGCCGTTGTTTGCTTGGAATCTGAACTTAGGGCTCCATTTTTTCGTCGGTCGCCGTTATTATTTCACCATAGTTTCGGATTGCTGCCGTTACACTAGCATTACTAATTTCAAATGGTACATTAAAGACTCTTACTGATCGTAGCCCCAGCCCTGCGTGGCTTATATATACGGTACTACAGTTCCATCTGGGTTCTGGTAGTCGGCTTTCCCTCCAGTTTTCTCTACGATAGTATTGCACAAGTTGTCATTTGTCATTTTAACGTATACTGCATAAGTCAAGAAGTCCATTTGGATTCCGTATACATCTGCGTCTGTCAAGTCGAATTTTTCATACAGCCATTCATGGAAGTCATATGCACGTGGTCTTGTCTCCTTCGCGTCGAACGCAAATTTCAGTGTATTCTTCCGTATCGTCGATTCCATTTTCACTATCGTAAACCACAAGCTAAGTTTTCACAGATACACTCACTGAACCTCGCTTGAGGAAAGTATCGAGCAACCGCACGCGACGGCGGCTCGATGCGAACTTGCCTTTCGTCTGTTACAAAGTGTTTTTACACGCCTACTCCTTAAGGTAAAGTTTTTGTCTCCATGCATACAATCCTAAATTTTGAAACAAGGTATGTAAATAACCGAAACTCTGTGTCTATGTACACACTTACATATTCATCTAATATTTGGGTTTGAAAAATCCGATACACTTGTGTCGCATGCAGCGTTCGAAATTACGGACTTTGACGACGAATTAAAAAACATTGTCTCGAAAGGAAGCGTTCGCAGGCTTCTCCAATTGATCCTAATATTCGTTATGAAAGACTCCTGTGCGTTGACACAATTGAGACTTTTCAGTATCGGTGCAACGCAAGGAGTGGTAAACATGTCAACGTCCTCATGGATTCAACCACCTAGTCTAATAGAGGCTGCCTGTTACGATATGTGTCCCAGAAATCTTAAGAAAATTCGGGAGGACAGCGGTTCGAATCCCCGTCCGGGCATCCAGATTTGGGTTTTCCATGGTTTCCCCAAATCACTCCAGGCAAATGGCGGGATGCTTCCTTCAAAGGCCATGGCCGAATTCCTTCCCATTCCTTGCCCCAATCCTTGCCCCCCATCATTTCCCGTCTCTAAAGACCTCGATGTTAAAAGAGACGTAAAGCAGTTACAAAAAAAAAAAAAAAAAAAAAAAAAAAAAAAAAAAAAATATAGGCTCCATAAAGTCATAATTACGATTATGACAAAAGGTTGGTATGTATTTCGAGTTTAGATCTGTAAATAACAGTCATTAACAGTGCAGAGACTAAAAATGTAACACTAATTTCACCATGATTACTGACCTGAACAGTCGTTTTCTCACTATATTTTTACATCTTTACCGAAACCCGAATAAGTTGTAGCTCATCATTATTTGTCGTTATAAATTGAATACATAACTTATAAATTTTTCCAATTTCTTGGTCTAATTCGACGAATCCTAAAACACAGTACCATTAGCATTCATATACCGAAATCTAATTTCACTTTTCCACTCTCTCGAAAAGTATTAAGTTCCTCAGACAATCCGCAGGCACATTCCATTCAACCTTGTGACGCCGCAGTTTTCAGTTCTCTGAATTGCGGGGTATTCAAATGGACCATTGGGGAAATCAGGCCCCTGAGGTCACAGTCCAGTGTTGTGGGTCTCTTTCTCTAGCTTGGCCTCAGAGATATCCCACTGCCCCAGCCCGTACGAGTTTCACTCGATGTTTAGAGATTCTTTAGCTCCATCTGTGTGATATTTGTACGTTTTGTGATATTTCATTATGGAAACAATATGAATTCCGAGACGGTTCCTTCAAAATATCATGGTCGAATTCCTTCCCGTTCCTGATTTCTTCCCGCCTCAAACAATTTGGACGTCGACGAGGAACAAAGGCCAAAAAAAAAAAAAAAAGAAAAAAAAGGATAAGTTGTGTGCAAATTTTCCTAGACGTGGTTCTATGTCATGTTTTTTCGTCTCAGACTTCTGAGAAACAAACCGTGCAAAAGTCACGCAGATGCCGCTAAAGGTGTTCTCAAAATGGAGTGAAACGCGTATGGCGAAAAAAGCAAAATGAATAAAATTCCAATGCACTGGCATTGCGTATTATTATTTTTTATACAAACTGGTTTATTTGAAACTGAGGAAGCGGCTCACATCATTCTGAAAACATTACTTTTGAAAAATTTTGTACTCTGAAGCAACTAGGATAGAGAGTTAAGGTTACTATTACTCTATGCTAGGTTTGGCCCATCATGTTAAGGCGGAAAAAGTTTTTTTGCCCAGCAGATTTTAACTCTACAAGCCTTTATGATTTTCCTGAGATTTTGTGGATTCTTGCCCGTAACGTGATAGAGAAAGCATATATGAGATTTGATCGTAATGATCAGCAACTGTTGTCAAACAATTGTCCGAAGTTAATGTCATGTGCTGAAGTTGGCTAAAAACGAATATAAGCTACTAGCTCGTACCCGCGACTTCGTACACGTGGATTAAGAATTTTTTTGCCAGAATTAAATATAGAAAGTTGTTGGTAACGAAGGATTGGTCCCAAACAATATCGAGTCGGAATAATATGACAGGAAAGCTAACACTATATCACTGTACCGTCGAACCTGTCTCTGGAAGAGAATCAATTTTCAACATATTTCTGTCACCATTGCAATGTTTAATATTCGATGAGGTCTCGAAATTTCGTGACTACAACTGTTAATCATAATGGAAAATATATCCTGTGCCCTTCATACAGATTCCATTATAAAATTCCATCACAACGATATAGCCATTTAGTCGTCAAAACGTAACAAAAAGACAGAGACTTACTTCCGTATTTATAATAATATTACTGTAGTTCACACTCACACATTGACTGCGAACAACACCTGAGGGATCATTATAACGTAAAAAAGTGTACACTTACAACATTGCAAGACTACCTACGATTTTCCTCGCATTGCATCCCTAACTTTCTAATATCTACAGTTTAACATTCAATCCGAATAACCTACGGCCCAGGCCTGACTCTTACGATGAAAAACAAGTTTTTAAAATCTTATCCTCCACGGGGATTTGAACCGGAGACCACAACGTTCGTAAGCAAGCGCTTTAACCACTGAGCTGGCAGTCCACTACACGAAAAGTGGTACAGAGACGTCCATATCCAACGTGTCTGTCTATCGCCGTATTTCGAAGTTATGAGACAACATGTGTTATTTATACACATAATTTTTCAACCAAATGTAGACAGTATTTTTCTCCTTGTTTCAAAGAATAATTGTGCAAAGTTTCATCGAGATCGGATGAAAACTGTGGATTTTTATGAAGAACAAACAAACAAGCAAACATACATACATTCATCTTAATATATAAAGATTTCCATGAGTCTGGAAGTCAAAACACTGTGAGAGAAACGGCGTCCCCATGATTTCGATTCTTTAGTAAATACGTATCTCAAGATTAATGAAAATGTCAGCAGACTCACCGTGTAGCGGGCGGCGCCAGCCGCGTCTCCGAGCCGCCCTCCTGCCCGCGCCGCCCGCTATCGAGCTGCGGCGCCAGCGTCGCGCCAGCCAGGCGCCAGCGGCGTGGCCCAGCCACATTGCCGACAGTTACAAATAATCCATTTGAGATATTTCCCTATGGACTAAAATGGATATACGAGAACTCTGACAGCTTTAATACGAGAAGCGATGACTTTAGAGAATACAGAGCTGAAAGAGTCCTGTAGATCTCCTAACGCAAATTTTAGACAAACTATCGTAGCTGGACATAATGAAAATTCACATCAACGAACTCTCAGTTTGCATTGATATTATGAACTCAATTCAACATTTGATTTACCGAAACACTAGCCTTTTTCTTAACCGAAATTATATCGTAGTGCATATTTTTTTTAATGTCTTCCTGTTAACGAAAGAAATTTACACACAAACACACACACACACACACACACACACACACACACACACACACACACACATATATATATATATATATATATATATATATATATGTCGAATTCATCCGGGAAAGATCACGAGTTGGTTGCGTTGAATGGAGTTCCCGGTTCGAGTTAGATGGCTCAATAGAGAAGGTAGGCTGTGGATATCCCTCGGACAGTGGAGAGAAACTACGAGAACTCAGCGGATACAAGGATCCGGTTTATTAGGCTCAGTCTCACAATACACAATGACAGATAGCGGAATGGTGCTGCCTCGATGGTCAGGCATGAAGAGAGCTCCGTGTGATGTGCGCTGCCCTTAAGTAGCCCCTCGTTGATCACACTAGACGCTGTGGCGTTGGCATCCTGCTTGCTGTGTCTGTGGCGCCATCTAGTAGAGTAGCTCCGTCCTCCCGATCCAACATATACCAGGGTTACGGAGAAGACCTCAACGAATCACTTGGCGGAGAAGAAGTACTTCGGTACGGCAAGGGATGCGGGAGAGGCAGCCCAGCACTCAGGGATTAATATGAGTGCATCCATCGTAGCGTCTGTCTCAAGTTGAGCGGCTACACCCAGCGTCTGACCCAAAGTGGGCGGCTGTTCAAGAAATCGGCAATCCGTTCTGAAGCAAGCGTGGCGATTATGCTTCACCCCTTTAAGCAACTACGTATGATGAGCGGCATTATTGGAAAACAATCCGGAGGTAAAGCAGCCCCCCATTCGGTTCTTCGGGAGGGGGCTACATTAATGTCAGCAGTCAAAGTTCCTAAAGAGTGTTGCGTCCTGGTTGGCTTTTACTTCCGCGAGCGGTTCGGAAGATAGGAGCTCAGGTGAGACTGTCTAAGGTTACCTTTTAGAAGTCTCAGAAATAAGTGGATTTTGGTTTTCAGACAAGGGAACTCGGTGTGGAAGGGTACTGATAGAAATAAAAACACATACAAGCTGAAATTACAAAGACCAAGCTTGCAGCTCACGAAGACCGACTGACATCTATTTTAGACCTAAATCCCAGGGAGGTGCGTGGCTACAAGGTACTACTCCTCCAACATTTCCAACTCAGGGAATTCCTTCTGCAGGAACTGGATCCTCCGCATCAACTTTAAATAAACTCGGTAAGAAAAGTATCTCCCATAGGGATTAACCAGCTTAAATTCCCTATGACTACCGTCCATGGGACTTCAGAGGCACTAAGTCCTAAACCAGCATCGAAGTCTGCTACCGACGGCGACTACTGTGCCCTGCACTAGTCTGTCTCTCCGTCCTACTGCTGCCCTAATCTAACAGTCCTGCTCTGTTACTGCTCCGCCCTACTCTTTAGTAGCTGCCATGCCCCACACTGGTCAGCTCCGACCCCACACTCTGGCGGTCGGTCCTACTCTCTTACTGCTCCGCCCTACTCTGGCTCTCGGTGGCCCGGCCACCTTCTTTTATACTTCTTAATGACGACATTATTTGTGTCCTCTTAACCTTCTAGAACATTCTGTGGTGTTGGTCGCTTTGTTTACGTTCTTGCATCAGTCCTATCTGCCCTTCCGTGTTTCCCGTCACGTAGGCTTCCGGGTCGGGTCGTGTTAATGGAATCCTCCGCTCCTGTCAACACTCAGCCCTATCACCCTCGCTCCGACCTTCTGCTTTCTCCACTTTTAATGTTATCGCGTTGCCTCTTGTTGACTACATATTGCTCTCCTAAAAGCATCCCGTGTTTCTTCGGTTTCGTATCGCTACGGCGTTTTCCTACGCCTACACTCTTATATTTACTTGCTGCTTCTTGCACCACTTAACATAACTAAGTGTTCCCGCGATTATTTCGCGACAAGAGCAAACCAGATCATCGATAGAAAAACAGCAAATAATTCATATATGCACTTACAACTGCCGGTCTCTTAAAGGAGAAATCTGACTTACAGAGTTGGAAGACGCGCTCCAAAAAATCAAATGGAGAATAGTGGGCCTCAGTGAGGTTAGACGTCCAGAGGAAGAATGTATCGAACTTAAATCAGGCCACATCCTGTACCATCGTGGAAACTCCTTGGGAAAGCTAAATGGAGTGGGCATCCTGATAAACCATAGTGTGAAAAATAAAGGAAAACTAATAGAAGGCATTTCATATCGAGCAGCAAGAGTAGTGTTACAACTATCTAATCGCTACAAAATACAAGTACTGCAGGTATATGCTCCAACATCCTCACACTCAGACGATGAAGTAGAGTCTTTCTACGAAGATATCACGACACTGCATGACAGAGGCAAAGACTGCCATTTCCAGATTATCATGGGAGACTTCAATGCCACTGTAGGCATCAGGAAACAAGGAGACACTATGGTCGATAAGTCCGGAATACAAACAAGGAATGACAGAGGGGAACGGCTTGTGCAGTTTGCAGAGCACACAAAAATGCACGTCATGAACATCAAAGTCGAAAGAGGACATGGAGAAGTCCAGATCATAAAACTAAAAATGAAATAGACTACATTCTGTCCAATAGCAGACATTTTGTTCAAGACGTCACTGTTTTAAGGGGATAGGTACACTTATCAGGTTTCAAAAAAATGATTTTTTTTTATTTTTCACAAAAATAGTTTATAGTTTTGGCTTCATTTTAGTGAAAAAATTATTTTAATACCTTCAACAGTGTGGGAATTATGTGTGATAAAGCAATGCCCTGCACGATTGACAGCCATTTAAATCTTACTGCACTTGAAGGTAATTCTAATCTTTAACCTTAAATATTTCAAAACAGCATTTCATCAAACGGTTTTAAAGATAACTTTTTACCAAATACATAGATCTTTTTCAAATTTGCAGGACATGTTCTACACACTAAGTACTACAGTATGAACCATTATTGTTTGTGAAGCTTTTCCCAATTGAAAAATATGCCTTTATATTTAAGCAAAAAAAGCAAAAATTTTAATTTCTTGACAAAAAAAATTATTAATAAAAAATATAGAGTTAAATATGTTATATTATAGGTTCAACTTGTTGCCTTGATATTAGTTTATAATGTTAAAACAACATTTCTGAAAAATTACAAATACTATGCCTTCTGTCTTTAAAACCCTTCACAACAACATATTTTTCACTGTCAATTTGGATGGTACATTATCCTATTGTTAAACAATATATTTAAAATTAAAAATCAATTTTTATATCTAGCTATAACAGTTCTATGGAGCTATGAAATTTGAACCCTCAAATTTAAATAGATTTGAAGAAAATGACATCTCAACTTTATCAAATATATGTATGTGTTAGGTGTACCTACCCCCTTAAATCAATTCAACACCGGAAGTGATCACAGGTTGGTCCGAGCGAAACTTAGTATCTGCTTAAAACAGGAAAGGCGAAAGCTAATAAAAGGAACCAATAAAACATCAGTAAATATAATAAATCTCACTGAAAAGAAAGAAATTTTCCAACGCACTCTATCGGAGAAACTAGCTACCACCGCCAATGGCAATTTAGCTTCAACTATTAACACATTAGCCATGGATATTGCAGGAACTGTTAAAACCACCGAATTAAGTAAAATTAGCAATGATACAAAAACTCTCCTGAACAAACGAAGGGAAATGAAACTTAAACCTGAAAAAACCTAATTGAATATGCTGAACTGTGCAAGAGCATTAGAAAAGAAATAACAGCTGACATCAAGAAATATAACGACAACCTGGTCAGATGAGTTATAGAGAACAAGAAAGTCTATAAGAAAGCAAAACAAATATTAATGATAGGAAAGAAACAAATAATAGCTTTATATGATGACAACGAACGTGTTACAGGCAAAACGGCAGTATTGGATCATATCAGGAACTTCTATCAGTCCTTATACAGCAAGCAAGATGAAAATCCTTTAATGACATCAAGCACAGACTCACCAATTCCTGAAGTCCTCCCATCTGAAGTTAGAAGGGCAGTGCATGAAATGAAAAAAGGGTCAGCTAGTGGTTATGATGGCCTATCTATTGACTTACTCCAACTAACTGGAGAAGAAACATACAGACACCTAGCTAAGGTGTTATCACAATGCCTACACAAAAAAGGCAGTCGTTACAATATTAAAAACTACCGCCCCATCAGCATCCTTCCTATCATATACAAAGTATTTACAAAGGTCATCAATAACCGCATAAGTTCCACCTTGGACACAGTGCAGCCAATTGAACAGGCTGGCTTTAGGTTAGGATTCAGCACAGTAGATCACATCGAAGTCGTCCACGAAGTAATAAGTCGAGTAAATGAATACCAGATGCCACTCTGTTTGGCCTATATCGATTTTGAAAAAGCTTTTGATTCAGTCAATCACTCAGCAATCATGCAAGCCCTTTTAGAACAAGGAGTGAATCCAGGATATATCGACTTCCTGTACAACATCTACACCACTTCCACTGCCTTTGTCAACATCGCTGAAGCCACCAAAGAGTTCCCAGTAGAAAGAGGGGTAAAACAAGGAGAATCTATATCCCCCAAGCTATTCACATCAGTTCTAGAGTTGGAAATGTCAAAAATCCAATGGCAAAACCGAGGTTTGAGAATAAATGGAAGAAGTCTCAACAACTTAAGATTCGCTGATGATATAGTTTTACTCTCAAACAGTCTGGAAGAGCTCAAAGAACTGATAAATGAACTAGAGGCAGCTTGCAGTGAAGTGGGCCTTAAAATAAATATATCAAAAAGCAAAATCATGCAAAATCATGGGCAGAAAAAGATAAAGACAAGGCGGACATGAAAGATTCTGGTATTGAGTCCGTAGATCAGTACATCTATCTTGGCCAACTGATCAATATGAATGGCAACTCCCTGAGATCTACAGACAGATAAAGCTGGGCTGGAGAGCATACGGAAGAAATTCCATAGTTTTTAAATCGAACATGCCAGTACATCTTAAAAAACAGGTATTTGAACAATGTGTATTACCGATCCTCACATATGCCTGCCAGACTTGGACCGTAAATAGTCACACGAATCAAGAACTGAGAACTGCCCAGCGAAGTATGGAAAGAGCAATGCTAGGGTTTACAAGAACAGACAGGAAAAGGGCCGTGCAAATTCGTTCAATAACTAAAGTAACAGACATCTTAAAAAGAGTCATGACCCAAAAATGGCAATAGGCCGGTCATTTTGCTCGTAAAGGAGATGAAAGATGGACTATAATAGTGCTGGATTGGATACCGAGAAACCTGAAAAGAGCAAGAGGAAGACCCCCGGATCGCTGGGATAAGGACATACGTCGAGTTGCAGGCGTGAACTGGAAGAGGGTGGCTATAGATCGATCAGCCTGGAAACAACTACTACAAAACTATGTAGACTTAAATTCTAATATATAGCTCATTAGACTTAAAGAGGCTACATCCTGAAAAAAGGAGCGATATAGCTGCAATAATAATAATAATAATAATAATAATATATATATATATATATATATATATGTGTGTGTGTGTGTGTGTGTGTGTGTGTGTGTGTGTGTGTGTGTATGTGTGTGTGTGTGTCCTTATATTTCTCCTGCAACCATAACTACCTAGCGCAGAGCCAGAATCCAGAACTTGATATGTCGCAGACATAGGCTGCATATCGTCCTTAGCGCCAGGGATTCCTATTGCTAATGTCTGAATCTAATATTTTGAAACTAGCCTTGATATATTTATCACGAACTAAGTTTTTTGCTAGCCTAGTTAACTGATTTTGCTTGATGTTTATATTAAGACTATTTCCTACATAAACATAATGGAGGGATTTTTTGGGCGGGGGGGGGGGGGTCCTAAACCTATCGTTAGTAAATCCTATTCCTACTTATGACTAATGGGAGGCTGGTATAGTTATGATGTTTGCTTACTAGGGACCTATGTGCTGTGCGCTGCCCTTAAGCAGCCCCTCGTAGATCACACTACTCGCTGTGGCGCTGGAATCCTGCTCGCTGCGTCTGTGGCGCCATCTAGTAGATAGCTCCGTACTCCAGATCCGACACGGCCATCCTGCTGAGACAGCCGCCCATGGCTGTCGCTCATAGGTCACGGGTGTGACTTGTCGGAGCTAGAAAAGAAAAAAAAACAAAAAAAACTGATCGGCCATGGCCTTAGGAAGGAATCATCCTGGCACTAGCCTGGAGTGATTTCGGGAAACCCTGGAAAAAACGAAATCAGGATGGTAGTTGGTTGTTGCAATCCTGGAAGGGTTTGTAGGATCCGTCACGGCTGTCTGGTTGCCCGGCTTGGTGAGGCTGGTTTGGCGTTGCTTCACGGCCGTCTCCTTATCACAGCATCCGTCGAATGTGTGAAAATTCTGTGAACAAAAGTGATTAACCGCAGTATGTTCAGCTATCCTGACTTAAAGAACAATTTTGTTGAAAGATGGACTGATGAAAAAAAAAATAAGTCAATCCGAGTTTAATGAATTCCTTTCCGATTTAACATGAAAAAAAAAATTTTACTATCTTCAAAACATCAAAGCAAGTTTTTGGAGACTTATTTTCTTCTTGGCGATGACCCAGGGAAATTTAAAAAAAATTGTTTTCTGGTCACTAACGTGAACAAGTTTTCTCTTTCCAAGACTTGCAAAAGAGCGGTATTAATTTCCTCATAGGACCATCCATAGAATTTCTTGTAGTGATGTCTGAAGACAGTAATGTTTTATGGTACCAGAGTACAAAATTCGCTCTTCAAGGAGAGGTCATCATAAATCATAAAATTTACTCTTTGTGGCGAGGGCCGACACAAGGTACAACATTTACTCTTCGTGGCGAGGTCCCATAAAAGTCACTAAATTTTGCTCTTTATAGGGAAGTCCTGGTAAATTTTAAAATTAT
Organism: Vandiemenella viatica; assembly: GCA_031002005.1. Classification (NCBI taxonomy): domain Eukaryota; kingdom Metazoa; phylum Arthropoda; class Insecta; order Orthoptera; family Morabidae; genus Vandiemenella; species Vandiemenella viatica. The sequence continues at coordinate 9,155,949 of JARYHS010008074.1, read as the reverse complement.
GGTGTTGGTATCAAAGAAATTTTAAGATTTCATTCCTGGTGGTGACGTCCTTTGAATTTGTGGTACTTTGATGACAACGTCCAATATGGACGAAAAGTGTTTTCCTTTTAAGAGATTTTGATTGAACCATCGTTCTACATTGGGTCGTGTGGGTAACGTTTTTGAAAAAGAAGCTCTTTGCTCGTATTAGTGTCCTGCTAAGTTTTGCTCTAGGCCAGATGTTTTAGTTCGACACGAACTGCTACTGCTGAGAAATGAATCAAGATACTGAAGACTCAACGAGAAGTAGTTCATGCATTATATTGCTGACTTTTACCTTTGTGCCATAGATTCTGGAGTGGAGAGATAAAAGGTGAGGAAACTAGTGGTGGGTAGAGAAGGAAGTGACCCGTGCTATTTGAGCGGCTGAGTAATACGAACTTTGCATTATTGTGGGAACATACTGTTTTGGGTCGCATTACTGCCCATGTTTCCGGACGCATCTCGGCCTTGAACTTTTAGACTTTCGGGTTTTTCTCTCGTTACACTGCAGGTAGCCGATTGTCTAACAAAGTTTGGTTTCTGTAGCATGTGGCGGCAATTTTTTGTTACTAGTGGCGCGGCTGTTCCGGGTTCGGAAGTCAAGAGATGCCCTCCGTTTTCCTTCCTAGTACTATTAACTACAAATCGAAGGCCTGTATGCAAGTGTAATTCTAGTAAATGTAGGGCCCGAAGCGAAACGAGCGACGATTGGCTGTTGGAGTGACGTCACTGTAGGAGCAAACTCAAGCAATTGATTTAGCGGCAAATGAACGAAGCACACTACTCTTCAAAACTACACATTTTATGGCTGCCGAAGCAATTAATCCAACGATTTTTTTAAAAGTATTTGATAGTAAGATTCACATACCTTACTGTGTTAGTTTATTTTTCAATTTTGGCACAAATTGTTCCCCGTGATAACATCGAATTTTCTTTCGTAGTGAGTGATGTAACCGGCAAGATAACGAAAGCCTTCGATTGAGCAGTCATGCTCTTCTGTAAATGAAGGCCGATTGGTATCAGTTTGGAATGAAATATTAACATCTTGAAGGTCATAATCACCTTCAATTAGAGACAGTGGTTACGAAATATCTGGTGATATCCGAGATAGAAAATGCTCTAAACAATCTTGATTGAGGCGAGCTGTCGAAATGTAGTTCGCAGTGTAGACCAAACAGGGATCGAATGGTTTTCATAGATCTTTTCTGGAAAGGAAGTAGCTGTTTTGATCTACCAACTTCAAATTTTTTTTCACAGCATTCATACATTTGTCTCAAAACTCTCTCTTGATTATCATGGTGAACACCATATCCACATGCTAACGGCTTGCTGTCTGACTGTACTCTACTGCTCATAATGTCGAATAAGTTGTTGACAAGTTTGAAAAATTTAGCACAGAGCTCTTCTTCTGGCTTGAAATATCGTATTGCTTGTGCTGTGGTGTTAGAAAACAATTGCAATCCCAAAAATACCCTCTGGCGCTCCCTACCGTTATCTGACAAGTGAAACTGTGTAAGCTAGGGGCACAATTTCATTTTACCCTTACCAAAATCAATTAATTTTTAAACCATCTTCTGCCACAAAATGTCACGAACAAGCAGTTGCTGTTATTGTACTGAAATCGTCCTTTGGTAGTCTAGCGTCTTCGTGTTTACTCATGCGAGTTTGAAGAGTGTGGCCATAACTTGGTAAACTGGGGTATCAATTGTCGAAATTTAAAGCCAAGCTCAATAAACTGTCGTAGTTGCGTGATCCATAGAGGGGAGGAGGAAGTTGATATGTGTGCGCGGCTATCGTGTTTAGTTTGGGTCAAGCATTTCCATCAGTTGCCACAAATTATAAGTATTCGATTTGGCTTTTAATAAATGCGAATTTGGTTGTATTCAAAAAAGAATCTCGTGGCAGTGGTGAATGAGAAAGTAGTCCATATGTGCTATTGCTATGGTATGCGCTAGTGTGCCTAAAGCTTTTACTACTGTTCTTTGGAAACTTGCGCCGCCGTCGGGTATAAGATTTTTTTTTTTTTTTTCCCAAGCCGCGTCCTTGGTTGCACGTATTTGATGGAAGCGACTTAAGATATCCTAACAGCAAAACAAGTGAACCATTTGCTATATGGCCTTCAATTAGCGAGCAAGAGAAATTAATCTGTGATGGTATTGTCACTGAACTGCCTATTGTCCAATTACGTTCCGTCGGAACAGGTGTTTTTGGACCGGTAATACGGGCCTAGCGAATGACGAAGGTCAATCCGTTATTATGCTTGCGTTTAATAGTTCCTATACTTTCTGCCTCGTGGTCTTTTTTTGTTGCCTATTGCCATTTTATGGGGCCGATGCTACTATGCGGCATCGGTCTACGAATCGCATGTGCGATACATACATGTTAATGCCTCGTCCGTTACCTATGAAGAGTGTATAGAACGCAAGCAATTTAGCGAGGGTGGGCGATCTTAGGGTGGGACATTTGATTATTCTAGTGGTGGTTAGATTGGTCGGATTCCCACAAATTTGTTACATCCAAGCGCATTTCGGCTTCTGCTGAAGGTGACTAGTTCACTTAGCGTCGATTCCTTGCTAAATGATTTCTTGCTCTGGTAATATTTTGTTTACTACATTGTGGTTAGAAAGCACGTGGAGAAACGTGTCTAATATGATCATAACATCATTGCCTGGCTCGAGATCTGGCAGTTAGCGTGGGTAGCGTCCAAGCCTATTGACACTCCGGACAGGTGTATCTGCCGACCCCGGCAGCGTAGGGGGTAGCGTTGCTAGCGTCGCGTTGCAGGGGTCGGCGGTTCGAGTCCGGCCGAGGGCATGGGTGGTTTTCATTAAGTGTTGTGTTTGTCTTGTGTCGTCTATACCTGGTAGAATCTACAATACATTGAATTATACAATACATCGTTGCAAAATACAAAAATTACATAGTGCTAGCTGTATGGCCGCGTAGCCAAATGCCATAAAAAAAAGACAGGTGTATCAGTTTTCCTGCCAACTTGATGGCGCTACTCATTGACGGAGGATCGTTCGAACCCGAGGTCAGAATAAAGAGGAAGCGAATCACTGTTGTTGCTCAGCATTCCGTCTGGACGGCTCCTGGTGCACCAGCTGACCCGTTTGTAGGCGGAGATGGGGTCAGCGACTTCACTGCCTTGGGCTGCCTATCCGTCAAGTATCCGCTCTCGTGGGCAAGGCGCCGTCCGATGACCTCTGGGTAGTGATGTTCCGATACCATCAAAGTATCGATACCTACTTAATTGAGTAGTACTCAAATTGTCTTACGATACTTACTCATATGAGTACTGTAAAAGTATCGATACTTACTCATATCGATACTTTTTTAATTAATATCGAAATATAAAAATATATGTGACATGTTGCTAAATTATTTATTTTATTTGCCTAGTGTAATAAAATCAAATAACACTCAGTGAACATTTTTATTTATTTATTAAAATTATAATAATTCTCACATTGTAAGCATACTCTGAAGGTTTTTTTCATATGTTTAAATGTTTATTTGTTATAGTTTTAACACTTTTAAACAATAATAGTCCGCTTTTGGAAGGTTTACGAAAAAGCAATTGTTCCAAATATTTCGGGGACAGCTTGTTTGTCATTGTTTCACCAGCATTAGAAAACAAACATTCACTCAATACTGATGTTGCTACAACAAAGAGATAATGTTGTGTGTATTTATACCGACTAGGAAATAGTCTGTAAGTTTCATTTCTTCCCACTATGAAAATGGGTTGCTTTTTGGAAACTTTAGTGTTTGACAAGTAGAGCGAGACTTTGTCACTACCGTGCGTTTTATTTTTCTTTGTGATGTTCCCAGAAGTGATATTCCTGTGAAACGCTAGCTGAAGTTCTTCTTCCGATTCACATGGGCTACTTAGTTGCTTAGGAACCATACCTTTTAGTTTTTGTGTGGGGCTGCGCGGGAGCGACCATTGGCCATGTAAAGTGAAATGCGTGCCAAGTAGGACCTTATTACAATGAAATAGGGACCTACAATAAACTCATTGTGATTAAATTGCCTATTCTAGGATTGATTTTGTTTGATTTTTCAATGCTACCAATTTGACGTCAGCGGGAAATTAATTTCGCAGGCGCGATTGAGTGGCGCAGCAGGGATGATGCGTTTAGAATTTAACACCCGGGTGCGTTTCGATACTTTCGATTCGATACAAGTACTTTTCTTCCGATACCGAGTAAGTATCGAATGAAATAATTCGAATTTGAAAAGTACTCGGTATCGAAACAAAGTATCGAGTACTTACTCGTATCTACTTGTATCGGATCATCACTACCTCTGGGTCCGCAACTAGGGATTGCAATCCGCATCATTAGACAGTCTGGTGGATCCCGCACAAAATTAAGCGAATCCACAATCCGCAAAATGCAGTTAAAACGCGTGTCAGTGCGTGACTAGCTGCCCCACTCGGTCTCTATCGGATGTATTGCGCTGTTTTGCCTGTAAGGCTGTGGTTACACTGCAAGCGAATTCGCGCGAACAATCCTTCGCGGAAATAGCGCGAAATCGCGCTATTTCGCGCGAAGGAGAAGTGGTTACAGTGCAAGCGCATTCGCGCGAACGTAGTCGCCGGAGGAAGTGGTCACGCGATTCAAAGCGGTTTTTAGAAGCTAAGTAAAATTTATCATATCATACTCGACTGGCGAAAATTCAAGAATATGGATATTGAAGAAGAATTTTATATTGCTGAAAACCCATTTTTGAAACTCTTTGCATCTGAAAAGAGAAAGAGGCAATTCTGGGTTAATTAAATATTCTTGAATCACCATTTGAGTGAATATTTTAAACTTTTCGATTAATTAAAGAACCAGCCACTAAGGTTTTATGAATATTATCGTATGACTTATGACACATACTCATATATATTGAATGCAATAGAGGAAGAAATAACAAGGCAGTGTTACTTCAGAGAATGTATTTCACCATCTGAAAAACTGTCAAATTTTCAGAGGAAAAGTAATTTCAAAACGCGGGTGACTAATAGGTCTACCAATATGGCATATGATGTACGAGAAACTCTTAAATTGTATTTTAATAGTGATGTTGGTGCCATACCACAACAGTACAATATTTAATGCGAGTTGTATTAATACTTTACTATGCATTTAGACAATGTACTGCTTGTAACAATAAAAGAAGTTTACATAAAAATCGCTAACTTATTGCCAACATTTAAATCAGCTGCTATTTCTTCCCATAACTTCCTTGATTTATCACGGTTATGATTAGGGTTGCCACCCGTACTTTATAATAAAGCATTGTACGTTATTTCTTGTAACTGTACTCTACACTTTGTGATAACAATAAAGTACGCGAAAATAGTTTATTTCGCATGACTTGATTTCTCTTGGATTTAAAAAAGTTTGGTCGTAAGAGATTTGCGTAAAATGGTTCGTTATTTATTGGTGCCGAATCGATAAGTCCCCAGCGCCACTAGAATGCTCATTTTTAATAATTTTTGAACGCAACCGAACCTCAAATGTCAACATTATCAATGTCATTGTCGTGTCAAAACTTTTTGTTTTGTTTTGTGTAAAGCTGTTTGAGAGCAATAAGAATACGATTTATCGGTTTAATAGATTTATGATATAGTAAATCATGGACAAGGACAACATCAGTAAACAAAGTACTCCATGTACACCTACAAAACGTAATTTTGACAGTGAAACGGATGAAGTAGATAATTAATATGTTACGCTGAATTTTTATTATTATTATTTATTTGCAAATCCTTAGAATAGGCCTACCTAAATGAATGGTTCGATTTTAATGACACTGGTTATTTATACTTGGCAATATAAACTTAAAGAGCAATGCTGAATTTGATATTGTTAACATAATAGAAAATTTAAAACTGCAAAAACTTAATATAGATGTGGATTATCTTTATGGAGAAATAGCTTTATTAAACAAACTTTATGATCAGGTATATAGTTCTAAAGATTTTCCGGAATTATCTACCGCACAAAAATATCAGCAAGTATTTAATAAGACTGATGGTAATTTTGCAAACTTGTATAAAGCAATTTCATTTTTATTGTCTATTCCCGCCATTCACATAGAGTTTTCTGTAATGAATTGCAAATGGTGAGACTAAAGAAACACAGCGTCTCCTAATCTGATAAAAACGAATTGCTTATTTACTTTAACTTAAATATAGACTGTTAAGATGCTGTGCAATTGTTTAACAGTGATATTAATTTGATAAAACTTGCGAAAAGAAATAAAAATATATTTTTAAACATAATAATAAACAAAAATAAATTGTACTTCATTTTGCCACTGTGTACTTTGTTTTCCTTACCTTTAATAACCAATGTACTTTATTTTCAGTAAAAAAGGTGGCATCCCTAGTTATGATATCCTTTATGATCCTGATCCCACAATATTCTTCTTTCAAACACCAAACATATCATTTTTGCACAATCCAGGGGCGGATCCAGGGGGGGGATCTGGGTCCACCGACGACATTGTAATTTTGAGACTTTTTTAAAATTTTTTTTTAGCTGTACGGACTCGAGGCCCGAGGAGGCTATAAAGACTACCCCATGGCCAACACAAGCCCCCCCAAAACCAAAATCCAAGGCAAGGCAAGCCCTCTAAATCAAAATTCACTCAAGCCAAGCCCCCCCCCCAACCAAAATCCTGGATGCGCCCCTGTCACAATCCATAATAATACGTAAACAACTGAAATAACCGAAGGATGGATTCACGCGAAATAAAACCTTTTCCAACTATACGGAGTCTACAGCACTTGCCTCAGCCTACAATGGAATCGCTCCATTCGCGCGAAAAAAACAAACCCGTTTGAACTTCCAGCGACAACAAGCGATTCGCTCGACCAATTCGCTTTTACTGTAACCACCTGCCTTTGTTTGTGTGTGTTTGATTATAATAGCGATTTCGCGCGAAATCGCGCTATTTCGCGCGAAGGATTGTTCGCGCGAATTCGCTTGCAGTGTAACCACAGCCTTACCTTCCAGTTGGCATTTGGCGCGTGTGAACAAACGTTTATTTTTGTTAACCTTCGTCATTCGTAAGTAAATAGATACACTTTTGTGTATTCATTTTCGAGTACACATTTCTGTAATTTGAGTTATGTTGCGTATTTAGTACGATTTTGTAACTATATAATTATTTTTTATGTGTTGCAAACGTTATCTGAACTACAAAGTTACAGCTTTTTATTCACGGTTTCATTATTCCCATTTTCTGTATTTGCAGATAAAGTAATTGTGACAATTTCCTTTTTTTGCGGCTGAAAATTTGGTTATTCGTTGATAGGAAACTAATGTTATCGTAATTTTAATCGCATACCTATTTATTTAGCAGCTATCAGAAGGCAATTGTATATCCTTTGACTTATTGATGTTTGGGCCGCTGCCTCAATGCGTTTCTTTGACGAAAGCCGCCTTTTTACATGCGCCGCTCAGGCTATAGATTAATTCCTCTTCTCCTTGTTATTATTTCGGCTAAAGGTAAAAAAGTTATAATGAAGTTTTCACGGGTGTATGGACGAATTGTGTTGTAGGAACACCATACTTCGACGGCTGCCTCCGCTGTCTCCCTCACGTGTGAAATCTCGTGTTTTTACAATGAAATCTGGAGATACAACCTATGAAAACTTCACTGAAATCATTCGCCGAGAATGTCTCCTTTCTTACTAAAAAGCAATAATTTCCACTCTTAAAACGTCGTTACGCCACATATGTAAAATTGAAATACTTGACAGTTTAAGTGTTGCTGAGTAGCTTCCTTTAGTAACATTGAATCAACTGTAAGATCAAACAAGGAATCAGGAGATATAATAATGAATCCCAAAAAAAAAAAAAAAAACAATTTTTCTAAAAAAATAAAAAAGAAAATAAAAAAGACCAAGTCTCATGCTTGTGCAGTGACAAAAAGTTATGAGATCTTGTTCTGAGCCAAGTCTACAGTTTACAGAGTATATTAACTTCACTTTGTGAAATGGAATGCTTCCTCTCGGTGTTATGGAACGTTTATTTAGAATTTAAAAAAAAAAAAACTCTGGTAACTTGGCCACTAAGCAAACCATGTTTTTTAATTCATGTGATGTGTTGTAAGGCACATAATATGACCTAACACTGAATATTTTCCATTTTTTATTATTTATTTTAAAATTGTTTTAGATTAAAAAACAAAAATGTAAAACCTCGAAATGTACTTAAGTCATGCTAAAAACTTTTAATATCATTTTTCCAATTAAAATATTGTTAAATATTATTTTTTATCATTTAACATTAAAATTGATTTATTAATTTAATTATTAACGTTTTAAGTAACTATGTTTTAAATATAAGCGTTAAAAAACTGTTTGTGCCAATCACACACGGATCCCGCGGGATTGAAAACACTGCGGGATTGCAATCCTTAATCAGTATAGGCTGGTAACATACTTTATAGAGCAGAATTTTGGTTTCCTTCCCTATGCTGCTCCTGCAGACTACATCCTTTATCTGATGATACAATTACCCACTCTTCCATACTCTCTGACCTATTTCCTCCTCCATCTTTCAATTGATAGTTACCTTGTTTCCCAGATACACAAATGATTCTACCCATTCCAAATTCCAGTTTCTTGCCGTCGAGTGTTCCTTGCTATCTTCATTATCTTGGTCTTTTTTACACTCATCTCCAGGCCATGTTTAACCTTTGCAGTCCATTATTTTGTGCTTTCTAAATGTTCAAGCAGTCTAAGGTTCTTTTCACACTATATTGTTTTGATCCTACGGCAGAAATTCGTACGGCGCACATCCGGACGGGCTTCCAATTTCCCGCTGTACGGTTTATGTACGGCTTATTTTCCGTCACATGTTCCGTGTGGTTGAGTGGTGTATAATTAATTGTATTGAATCAATGGAGGTTTTCCCGGTGTGTCAACTGTATAAGTTGTTATCGGGGCTCCCACCGGAGGAGAATACGCCAATGTAGTCGTGTACGTTGACGTCACAGTTAGGGATTGCAATCCAGCAAAGCGGGATCCCGCAATCCCGCGGGATCCCGCATCATTGGACAGTCTGGCGGATCCCGCACAAAATTAAGCGGATCCGCAATCCGCAAAATCCGGCGGAAACGTGTGTCAGTCTGCGTGACTCGCTGCCCCACTCGGTCTCTGTCGGATATTTTGCACTGTTTGCCTGTATCCTTCCAGTTGGCATTTGACTCATGTGAACAAGCGTTTGTTTTTGTCAACCTTCGTCATTCGTAAGTAAATAAATACACTTTTACGTATTCATCAAAACTTACATTTGTTTCGAGTACACATTTCTGTAATTTGAGTTATGGTGCGTATTTAGTACGATTTTCTAACTATATAATTATTTTTTAAGTATCGCACACGTTATCTGAACTACACGGTTACAGCTTTTTATTCATGGTTTCATTATTCCCATTTTCTATATTTGCAGATAAAGTAATTGTGACTATTTCCTAATTTTCGGCTGAAAATTTGATTATTCGATGATATGAAACTAATATTATCGTAATTTTAACGATCGCGTACCTATTTATTTAACAGCTATCAAAAGGAAATGGTATATCCTTTGACTTGTTGTTTTGGCCGCTGCCTCAATGCGTTTCTTTGACGAAAGCCACCTGCTTACATGTGCCGCTCAGGCTTTCGATTAATCCCTCTTCTCCTTTTTATTATTTCGACTAAAGGTAAAAAAGTTATAATGAAATTTTCACGGGTGTATCGAGAAATTGTGTTGTAGGAACACCATACTTCGACGGCTGCCTCCGCCGTCTTCCTCACGTGTGTAATTTCGTGTGTTTGCAATGACATCCGGAGATACAACCTATGAGGACTTCACTGCAATCATGCGCCGAGAAAGTCTCCTTTCTTACTAAAAAATAATAATTTCCACTCTAAATACGTCGTTACGCTACATAAGTAAATCTGAAATACTTGACAGTTTACGTGTTGGTGAGTAGTTTCTTTTAATAACATTGAATCAACTGTAATATCAATCAAGGAATCAGGAGATATAATAATGAATCACGCAAAAAAGGCCAAGTCTCGTGCTTGTGCAGTGACAAAAAGTTATGAGATCTTGTTCTGAGCCAAGTCTACACTTTACAGAGTATATTCACTTCACTTTGTAAAATGGGATGCTTTTCTCGGTGTTATGGGACGTTTATTTAGATAATAATAATAATAATAAAAACTCTGGTAACTTGGCCATTAACCAAACTTCTTTTAGGCCTATGTATTGTAAGGCACATAATATGACCTAAGACTCAATATTTTCCATTTTTATTACTTATTTAAAAATTGGTTTAGATTAAAAAACAAAAAAGTAAAACCTCGATATACACTTAAGACACGCTAAAAAGTTTTAATGTCATTTTATCAATCAAAATATTGTTAACTGTTAATTTTATTCATTTAACATTAAAAATTATTTATTAATTTAATTATTATTTAAATTATTAACGTTTTAAGTAACTATGTTTTTAATATATGCATTAAAAAACTGTTTGTACCAATCCCGCTCGGATCCCGCGGGATCCCGCGGGATTGAAAACACTGCGGGATTGCAATCCTTAGCTCTGACATTAGTCCCAAGGATAACTTACATGGCAGTAACAAGGGGATTGGAGGTAGCAGATAGTTCATTACAGGCGAGTTATATACTATTGTTAATATATGTACATATTGTGTATATCATAATGAATTGTTATTTATGACATATAGGTCCTAACCATATATAAATATTCCTCTTGGGAATCGCAGAGTGAAAAAAAAAAAGAGTCGCAAGTCAAGCACTCCACCTCGCCTACCCCGCCGGACAAATCCTGATGATGGAAATTCCTTCCACCCCCACGACTCGAGCCAGGTAACCCCGTGTCAGCACCAGACACCAACACGGTGCCGCAAACAAATGAATCAATAGGCCAAGCTTAAAAAGCGTAAATAGAATTAACTGAAATAAAAGTAACACAGTGTTTGTGAAAATAACAAAAACGACTACCGAGCAATAATGATCGCAACTCCGATTTCCACTGCGACAAATAAATTTCAAATGACTGTAGAAGTCTATTCGGTAATTAAATTATTTGTCTTGTCGTCAATTAATGACGATTAGCTTTAATTGCTTCGTCCTTCAATTCACAGACAGTTCACTGTCGTTGGTCACCAGAGGGTTTTGCCTTCTCCCAAAGGTTAAATAACTACTCTTTTGAATGCATTTCGACCCGTCCAAAGATAATAAAGCACAAACACATAAATATTACAGCGATTAAGCTCAAGAGCGACCCTACTTTCGAAAACAACCGACTCTCCTTGCCATCTCTAAGCGTTTAAAGAAGCCGGAGAAGAATTGCTTCCCAAACATGGTGGCTCACATTAACACTTACAGTTACAAACCTTTAATTAATGTTTTATGCATAATCGTGTCATTCGTCGTATTACATATCATTTAGGTACACAATTTCTGTCCGTAAAACTACGTTCATTTACATGACAAATACGGTATACACTAATTCACAATTAATCATACTAAAAATATACACGTCCACTATTAATCTACTCCCACCGTGCTATACATAATTCTTAAAATAAATTGTCATAAAAGGTTTGCGTCTGAGGGCTGTTAGAAGGTGAATGCGGAGTTGGTTCCTTCAAAAATGTCATAAGAAATTTGCTTCCAGTTTATTGCTCACAAACTTCTGCCGGTTCTAACCAACTAGGTACCCACAAGTCGTTATGCAGTTGACAACTGTGACTATAGGGTTAAGGAGTAGTTTTAAGGTCATAATTATACCACATTGTGCACCAAAGTGCTGGGTTAAATCCGAAATATCTCCGCAATGCGCATTGATGGAGAGTATACGACACTGTTGATTCGTCCATGGGGTTGTCTTAGCCTTGCTCCTCTTCACAATCGCCCATGATGGGCGATTGTGAAGAGGAGCCATTAGGTGTTCATGAATTGGCAGACAACACATTGCACTGATCATACAAACAGCACAGTTATCCACATAAAACGGTTAAAGTGCGTACACTTCCATCAATGGAGAAAAGAAGAAAAAACCACACTTAAATCTCACATGAAAACTGCCGTGGAGGAGTAGACCCCACCAACCATCGGTCACCGGGTTAACGAGGTACTCATCATCGCCATGGTAAGAACATAAAGTTAACGGAAAAACTATTCTATAATAATTATAAAATACAACACATCATTGAATTATCGTCAATGTTCTATGGAATACAGCCAATTTCATAACAGTTCGTTAATATAGGAAATATTACCTTAGTTTAAGAACAACAGTAGGGTCACGTTAACCCGAACTAAATGGGACCGGGCCTTGTTCGGATTACCGATTTGTTGGGATTAGCCGGAATTACGGTGACCAATTTCTAGAATGAAGTATACCAAGCATATAAGTAGGTACACCATGGTAACAATTGGAAACAAGTGGGGGGACAATTGCTCACTCTCACTCCCTCCCTTTGCTGTTGAGACATTTGAACTGTTCGAGGTCAGAGCACAGTCTTTTTTTTTATTTTAACTGCTTTACGTCTCTCAAAAGCGAGGTCTTTAGAGACGGGAAAGGATGGGGGGCAAGGATGGGGGCAACGAATGGGAAGGAATTCGGCCATGGCCTTTTGAAGGAAGCATCCCGGCATTTGCCTGGAGTGATTTGGAAAACCATGGAAAACCCAAATCTGGATGCCCGGACGGGGATTCGAACTGCCGTCCTCCCGAATGCGAGGCGAGAACGCTAACCATTACACCACCACGCTCGGTCAGAGCACTGTCAGCCGGCTCGCTAACTGCTCAGTTAGGGCCTTATTACACAAGGCGACTTGGCGGCGCAACCAGCCGGGCCACTGGTGGCTCTGCTCGTCGCTGGGCACAGAGTCTTACGGAGCTTATTACACTAGGGCAGCCAGTGTAGTGATGTTCCGATACCATCAAAGTATCGATACCTACTCAAATGAGTAGTACTCAAATTGTCTTTCGATACTTACTCATATGAGTACTGCAAAAGTATCGATACTTACTCATATCGATACTTTTGTACTCAGTTACCTACCATATTGTCGAAATGTAAGAATATATGACATTTTGCTAAATTATTTATTTTATGTGCCTATTCTAGTAAAATCTAATAAAACACAGTAAATATTTTACTTATTTATTCAAATTATAGAAAATCACAAACTTTGAAGGTATTGTAGTTAAATATTTATTTATTACAATTTTAGCACTTTTAAACAAAAAAGTCTGCATTTGAGAGGTTTCCCAAAAAAAGCAATTGTTCCAAGTATTTTGGAGACAGCCTGTTTCTTTTGTTTGACATTGTTTCACCCGCCTTAGAAAATAAACATTCACTCGGTACTGATGTAGCTACAACAATAAGATATTGTTTGCGTATTTGTACAAACAAGGAAATATAAGTTTCATTTCTTCCCATTCTGTAAATGGGTTACTTTTTAGAGATGTCACACTGTTTGACAAATAGCGAGAAACTTCGTCAGTATGATACGTTTTCTTTTTGTGGCCGTGGGCTAGCTCCTTGTGATGTTTCCAGAAGTCATATTCATGTGAAACGTTAGCAGAAGCAGCTTCCTCTTCCGATTCACAAGGGCTACTTAATTGTTCATGAACAATACTTTTTAGTTTTTGTATGGCTTGCCCGCATGCTACTGGATCCTGAAAATGCAGATTTTTAAATCTTGGATCCAAAAGAGTAGCGATGCCTGCATGATCATTGAATTCTATCAAACCATATCTTCTCTTCAGTTCTCTCAATAAAACATCCTTGTATTCTTTCACAACTGGTGCATTTGGTGTGATACTATTAACTTCTGTTGACAAACAACTAAGCATTGGTATTATTTTGGAAATTGTAAGATACTTTTGTCCCGACGCCTCTCGTGTACCATATTCAAATGGTTTTAATAATGCAGTAAGTTGGCTTAGTGTTTCTATCTCTACAACAGTTGGCATGTCGGCCGCTGAAACACTTTCAATGACGATTTCAGATATCACTCTTCTTAAAAGTAAAAAGCGCTCCAGCATGAAAAAGGCTGAATTCCATCTTGTTTTCACATCAGCAACAAGTTTCAAAACTGAGCCTTCAGTATTATTGTTTCGCATTTGAATTTTCCTTAATTTATCAGACTGCAAAACACTATTTTTTATCCAATGCACTATTTCTCGAACTTTTGATATAGCTGTCTTTACACTAGGGGTTTTAAAGCCTCTTCGACTACGAGGTCCACCGTGTGCGCAAAACACGGCAAATGTTTCTTTTCACCAATATTCTAATGGCTGCAATCATAGCACTGGCATTATCTGTTACTACGGCACGAATTTTGCTTAGTGGTATATTCCAACTATCAAGAATATTCATAAGGGTTTCTGATATATATTCAGCAGTATATCTTTCGTTTAGCGCACTAGTGGCTAGGTATAACATACACATTTCACAGTTTTCTTGGAAATGGGCTGTCACACCCAGAAAACCTCGCTCGTTCAATGTTTCGGTCCAAATATCCAGTGTAAGACAAATATTATCTATTTTTGACAATCTAGATTTAGAAACAGCCACACAAGCCTCATATTTTTCCTGAGTTTTCTTTTTTAAATATTTTGCTCCAGGCACTTTGAAATTAGGTTGCAGTTCTTTCATGAGAGCTAAAAAGCCTTCTCCTTCAACTATGTTGAAAGGCAGCATATCCTTACAGATAAAAAATACTAAAGCTTGCAGTATTTTTTTATATTTTGCAGCTCCATCTGAAATAAAGACGCCAATTAAAAAAAAGAGAAAAATGAAATAATTGTAATGATTAATAAGTACTAAAGTAATGTATTTGCCTTTATTAGACGAAACTCGTGAAAAAGCCTCTTGTAAAGTAGTTTGGAGTATAGTATTATTTGCACTTTTGTCGACGACGCAATCAGATCGTTCTTCCGAATGTTTTGATGTTGATGGCTGTGAGAGATAGGACTCCTCACTAACCATAGTCGTTGATTTATCAGACATTTTTGTACTTTTTGAACTGAAATGTAAATAATAAGAGTAAACTATCTAATACGATTTCGATAATGTTGATAGAAGGACGACACTTCCAGCAGTAAAATTATTTATATTATTTCTTTTTAAGGAATATTACTTCTTCATCTCATTATTCAAAGTTTCTTGTAACGCTAAAATTGAAGTGAATGTAATTTCTAGAAACTTTTCAAATGGAAAAATAACGACTCATAACATATAAATAAATTCGTACAGATAAAGGATATTAGTATCTGTCATTTGCTTATCAGTTTATGAATAACAAAAGATAATTATTAGATACACACCTTTTATTAGGATCCAGAGTACTCTGTTGTTTTCTTTCTATAACAGTTCCATGAGTATTGGCATGTTTAAACAAATTGGACGTGTTTCCACAGAACTTCACCGTTTTAAAACATTGCTTGCACTTTGCCATGGTTTCATTCACTTTAGTGTAATATGTCCACACTTTAGATTTTGGTGGTGCCATACCAATAATAAAAAACCAGTACAAGTTAACACGAAGCACGCACTACACAGTTCAATAACAAACACCACCATTGCGAGCGACTAATGGGTGGGGGAGGGGGCGGGCTAGGGTTACCAGATGGCCGGGAAATCCGGGAATGTCCTGGATTTTTGTGTCTGGTCCCGTGTACAGGAATTAAGCTTTACTCTCCCGGAATTCCCATATACCAGTTTTTTTGTCAAACTTAAGATACCACGGTGGCCATGCCGCGCTCGCAGCGGGAGGTAGAGGAGCGCTCCACCTTACCAACAACTAGAGACAATATATAAAGACTGTTCAACTATGACGCAGTAATTTTCAACCAAAGTTGAGTTAATAATCCTATATATATATATATATATATATATATATGCGTGTGTGTTATGTAGCATAGTTTTTACGTAAAATACATCGTTTTTAATTAATTTGAATATTTGTTGACTCCTTAAAAATAACACTAAAATACCCATTTAACCCCAGAAATGTCCCGGAAATTATAATGCTGTATCTGGAAACGCTTGGGCGGGCATAGGAAAATGCGTGCCAAATGTTTCAAAAAACATTTCGTTGACGTTATTAAAACAAAACAGACTTTATCACAATGAAATAGAGACCTAAAACAAACTCTTTGATATTATATTTTCTGTGGAAGTTGTCTATTCTGAGACTGATTTTTTTATTATCATTATTTTCAATGGTACCAGCTTGACGTCAGCGGGAAATTAGTTTCGCAGGCGCGGCTGAGTGGCGCAGCAGGATGATGCGTTCTGAATTTAACACCGGTCGCGTTTCGATACTTTCGATTCGATACAAGTACTTTTCTTCCGATACCAAGTAAGTATCGAATGAATTAATTCAAATACAAAAAGTACTCGGTATCGAAACAAAGTATCGAGTACTTACTCGTATTTACTTGTATCGGAACATCACTAAGCCAGTGGCGCCGCCAGAAACTGGCGGCCGGCTGGCTGCCCTGCCCGGCGACCAGGCCGGCAACCACTGGTGTCCGAGAGTCGTGGCGGGGCATTGTATCTTACGTAGCTTATTACACTAGGCCGCCAGGCGGCGCCGCCAGACTCGCCACCTCGCGTTCAGTCTACTGTTCATATGCCCCTTCCTACTTTACAATTTTAAAATTGCAGAGATACTGAGTGTCAGGTTTGGTGAGACAACTAGGGACAGTCATCCTGTGATGGGAGGGAATGAATCAGAGGAGATTATAAATGACGAACCTACAAAATTTGAAATAAATTCTCAGGAAATTGCGAAGTAACTCAGAAAGCTAAAACTGGTGTAAGTAATATTACTACAGATTTATTAAAGATTGTGGGATATGATATTGTACCTTACCTTAAAATTTTGTTTAAAATGAATTTGGAGACTTGCTGCTTACCAAAGGATTGGAAAAGACCGATAGTAGTACCAGTTCATAAAGGAAGGGTTAAAAATATGGTGAAAATTCCTGGCCAATTAGTTTGTCATCAGTGATGGGCAGAATGATTGAGAGATTGATATGCAACTATATTAGAAATCTCTGTGAAGAACGAAACTAGTTTTCAGATCGACAAAATAGCTTTAGGTAAGGATATTCATTTGAATCTCAGATAGTGGGCTATATGCAAGATATTTCAAATGAATGTGAAATGGCAGGCCAAGTTGATAGTGTGGCACTAGATCTTTCTAAGGCATTTTACAGAGTGAGCCATAAAATGGTTTTAAATAAAGTGAAATGTATTGAATTGGATGAAAAAGTTACTTGCTGGGCACAGGAATTCTTAAAATTCAGAAAGCAAAGGGTTAGAGTAGGAAATACATTATCAAGAGAAGTGGAAGTAAATATGGGAGTTGCTGTTCATTATTCTAATGAATGACTGTGTTACGGTCAGAATCTAGGTATTTTGCAAATGATACAATGGTATACAATAGGATAAAAACAGGTGAAGACTGAACAGTTGCAGGATGATCTGGATAGAATATCTAAATGGGTAGGTCAGCATGGAATGAAGATAAATGCCAAGAAGAGTCGGCTTATAAGATACAAAGATAAATAGATCTAAAGGTTAATTATGATTACAGAGTGGGGTCAGATTTGCTTGATGAAGTGTAAATTCTTTGCATAACGTTTGATAAACTCAATTGGGCAGGTGGTAGAAAAAGGTTACAAAATCCTTCATTTGCTGAAGAGGGTGATGAGAGGATGTAACAGAGAAGTTAGGGAGTTGGGTTACAAAACTTTGGTCAGACCATTTGTTGAATATGGTGGTGTAGTTTGGGACCACATTTTGGAGATCAAATACAGGAGTTAGAAGGTGTGCAAAGAAGAGCAGCTAGATTTGTTTGTGGAAATTATCGCAGGACCCAGTCAGTAACTGATATGATTGGGACTCATTGGAGGAAAGGAGGAGGGTGAAGAGAGTGCTGTAAATGTGCAAATTGCTACCGGAGTGTTAGCTCCATCGCAATTAAACTGTATTCAGACGACAATAAGTTTTTTAATTACTTAAGAATGTCTAAATCGTCTTTCTTTTAATCATTGTACTTAGTAAAGGTTGATATTACCGGGAAAGATACGAGAAATTCTTCTTGTTTTACCCCTTTGTCTTCTCTACACTTTCACTTCCACTCATTTCCAAAGTGACATTCTGTAGTTCACTGGACATATTCAACCACACAATTCGCGTACAATGCGAGGATAACAGCAAAGTGACTGCTCGGTTGTGCGAGTGGCTGGCTGGCTTGCGTCGCCAACAGAGACACCAGTGCCGCGGCTGGTTGCGCCGCCAAGTCGCCTGTGTAATAAGGCCCTTAATGTTAGCTATCGATCGCTGGCACGCTTAACAGTTGTATTGTATGCATTCGGATGTACTGGTGTATTGTCGTCATGAGTAAACAGAAACACAGTACGTTAACTCTCAAAGAAAAACTGGATGCTTTGAAGCGGTTAGACAATGATGAGAATGTATCTAAACTGGCGACGGAACTGAGTGTTGGTAAGGCAGCCATTTATAATTGGAAGAAGAACTGAGTGAAGCTTGAACAATCCCGTACAACGTCTTCGGCGAGAACACTTGAAATTCGGCAGACTTTGAAACAGCCCGAGTACGATAAAGTGGATGAAGCTCTTTTCTTTTGGTTTATACTGGAAAGAGAAAGGGGAACTCCTTTGAGTGGTCCAATGGTTCAGGAAAAGGCTGTTTACATAAACAAGTTAATGAATGGTGATGAGTCTTTTAGTGGGAGTACGGGTTGGTTGGACAGATTCAGAAAACGTCATGGGATTCGTCAGCTAACAATTACTGGAGAGAAGCTTTCCTCTGACCATGATGCAGCAAAGGAATACTTGGGTGAGTTTGATAAATTGATAATAGAGAGAAATTATTCTCCCCGACAAATTTAGTGCTGACGAGACAGGCTTTAATTTTAGGGCGTTGCTAATAAAAAGCCTGGTATTAAAAGCAGAAGTCGAAGCTCCTGGATTTAAAATGAGAAAAGATCGTGTGACTTCATTAGCGTGCAGCAACGCTGCTGGTAATCACAAGCTGTCTTTAATGATGATAGGCAAATCTGTCAGCCCCAGAGCTTTTAAAAACTATAACATGAACTCCCTGCCCGTTTATTATCGTAACCAAAAAAAAAAAGCATGGATGGATGGTAAGCTGTTCAAAGAATGATTTCACGACCAGTTTGTTCTCTCTGTCCTATGGTTTTCTAAGGAACATCAATTGCCTCCCCGTCCTATTCTTTTGACTGATAACCAGGCCCGCCGCTAGCTGTTTCAGCGCCCGCGTGCAATACCGATTATGCCGCCCCCTGTCTAACTACAGCCAGCGGTCGATTTAGGAAATTTCCGAACCGGATCAAAAAACTGTGATGCCGCATTTACACTCTCGCCTCGCGTCTCGCCTCGCGCCTCGTGCACGAGTGCTGACACCGAGCGTGGTGGTGTAACGGATAACGTTCTGGCCTCGCATTCGGGAGGACGGCGGTTCGAATCCCCGTCCGGGCATCCAAGGTGAATGCCGGGATGCTTCCTTCAAAAGGCCATGGCCGAATTCCTTCCCATTCCTTGCCCCCATCCTTTCCCGTCTCTAAAGACCACGTTGTTAAAAAGGGACGTTAAACTGTTACAAAAAAAAAAAAAAAAAAAAAAAAAAAAAACGAGTGCTGACGCGAACTGCCGTTTACACTCTCGCAAGAATTCATTCATGGACGACTAGTGGGCGTGCCAGCTTTCGTGGTGGACTGGTCCAATAGTTAAACGCTTTCGTTATTTTTCTAAAAATTAATTGACTTTTTAAGGTTTTTTAATTAGATTTAATTATTTATTTATAAACGTTTCTCGGAAACAAACCGAGTTATATTATTATTGATGCACAATATTACTCGGTTTGTTTCCCGAGAAACGTTTATAAATAAACAACGCCGAGAAAAATTGCATTCATTTATAGATTTAATTATGTTGATTTGCACCTTAAAGGAGCTAATAAAACGCTTATAGGTTACCAAAATGTTCTGTGTGTCATTATTTATTGAAAACTTTTAACTACTGCGTTACAATCTATTAAGAAGAAAATTTCAATAGTTTCCCGAAATATTATCTATAAACGATAATAACTCCAGAGGATATTGACAGATTCAGTACCCACCTCAACTAACTTTAGACATGGAAAAACGATTTGTAGATATTTTGAAATTCAATGTTTATAACTGAATGAAAAATCCTTCTACCGCAAATATTGAAGAAGCTGTTAGAACTTGACAGGAAGAAGGTTTAGAAATCGTATATGACGCAGAAAGTAAACATAAATTCGATAGTGATGGATATGAAAACCCGTGGCAAAATAATTTAAAAAAACACCTGTCATATCAAAATGTATGACAACTGATATTCAGTTTAATGAAAACTTTTCCTTCATATCTCATGTAATCAGGCATTTGTGCTGTTAATCATATTATAGCCAAAGAAAGAAACCGAAAGAGGAGACCTTTGTTTGTTCCTTGCAAAATTGACCAAGATATCCAGTTTTTATTTTAACATAATCTGCTTTAGGAATATCATTAATAAACCAAATAATAAAATCTAATTTCACCAAACTTCGTCCTTTTATATACGCAAAGTATAAATAAAAAGACAGATTTAACTACAGTGAGTAGTTTTATAAAGACTTATTGTGCCAAACGTAGCGAAAATCAGACAAAGTATTTGGCAAATTATTATTATGGGCTTTAACTCGCTGTACGTCTGATTCATAAGGTATACATTGATACAAAAGAGGGCGGTAGGTAAAAAGGTTGACTACCTCTGCTGTAAACAATGAGCTCGCGCCTTTGACTGAGGCGAGACTACGCGAGTGCACCGTTTACACTCTCGCGTTCGCGGTGTCTCGTCTCACCTCGTCTAAGCTCGCGCGAGAGTGTAAACGCGGCATGAGGATTGCCGCTCTTTCGAACATTTGCCGCCCCCATTGTTGCCATCCCGAGTGTGTCGCCGGCCGCCCGAAGCAGCTGTTGAGCTAAAAAAAAAAGGTAGCCCGTTACATAATACGCCGCAAATTTTGTCGCGGCGACAATGGAGTGGCAACTATCGCGGCTCGTTTTGCCGCCCCCCTCAATGTGCCGCCCGCGTGCGGTGCACGCCTTGCACGCCCGCTTACGGCGGCCCTGCTGATAACGCGCCGTCTCCCCCGAATACTGAGGATGGATGTGATGGAGAAATTGTGGCGAAATTTTTACCGCCGAATGTTACACCACTTCTACAGCCGATTGACCAGGGCGTACTGCAAACATTAGAACTAATTTACATAAAACAATTTTTAAGAATGCTGATCCAAGATGATAACATTCCTTTAGTTGACAAAATAAGTTAAAAAAATAACAATGTGAAGGATGTTGTTTATTTGGCCGTTGAGGCATGGCAGAAATTTTCAGAAAACACTCCGAGAATATCTTGGAGAAAACTGTGGATATCTCTTGAATTTCAAGACATCTCAGTTGAAAATGAAGAGGAGAATCTCCTACAAATGGTACAGACAATCCCTGGATGTGAAGAAACCTGTGAAGAGGACGTAGATGAATGGACAGGAGCGGATGATGCAAGTTTTGAGAACATTACTGACATTGATTTAGTGGCTGCTGTGACTCGATACCAGATAGAAGTGGACTGTTGTGACAATGAGGCGGAATGTGACACACAGTGACGCGGCAGAAGCCCTTGATCTCTCATTAAGCTATTTGGAGCATCAGGCCACTGCTACACACGCCGATTTAATGTTTACGAGACGATGGCGCAACTTTGTGTCATACAACAGACTATCTTCATTACGCCAAAAAACAATGGTTGAGTTTATGTCTTTTAAAAAGTAGGAATAAAATGGCCGCTTGTAAGCTTTGTAACTATTATCGTAAGTTTGACAGTTTTTCATTCATTATTATGTTCTGTTTAAACTTAATGTTTTCTAGCTAATTTTTCTAACACGTGTATACCTTACAATGTAAATTAAAATTGTGTGTATGTACTGTAGCTAACCAAGAAATTAAATACAGTATAAACTTTATTTTCATGAACTGAATTTTAATTCTTTTACCATTTTTTTTTAATGGCGATGAGACCCTGATCGTTGTCGCAAGTAGTGTGTAGACCTTTCTTTTTTTTGTAGCTCTACTGTTCTTAAAAAGATGATGTGGATGATGTGGATGTGCCATATTTCAACGCACGTAATTAATGGACTCCCCCTAATTAACACTCATGTACCGTCAGAACTGCACGCAACGTGGTGACGTCACGCCTGACGTCAAGATGTAATTAGTTGAACGTTTAGTCTTGGGCAAGAAATACTCAAGAGTGGTGAAATACACCCGTTGTTTCATCGCTTAGAAGTAGATTTGCGCATAATAGTTCGTGAAGGGGAGCGCTCAGTTTAGTTCGCAGCTCCTTCGCGAACTAGTTCGCTCTTTTAGTTCGTTAGTTCGCGTCTGGAATTGAGAGAAACAGATCGTTCCCTCGCCTTGCTACCGCTACTGCCCTGCTATTTTGTATGTTATGTCAGTTTTATTAGCACATTACTTAATCATTTTTTTTGTCGTTTCTAAATGGAATTTAATATGACCTTGTTAACAAAAGTTATTACTTAATAATAGCCCTTTAAAATGGCATTAGCATGATTAATAGGCACCGATAAAACAAAGTGCTCATTGTCCTTTACACAAATGGGTAAATTGATTAACAGTTCTGTTCCTATTTTTTACTTTACATGCATTCATAGAATATTAACTTTTGGAAACCAAATTCTCCACAGAAAGTGATAATATTAAAAATATTGTTCTAGTATTCGTTGATAAATGTCTGGAGTATCTTAATAAATGGTTAGATTTTAATGAAAGCAATTGGCTATTGAAAATCCAAAAATTAAATTCAAAACACGAGGTTTAATTTGATGACTGTAAGACAATAATAGAGATTATAAATTAACGTGACAAAATGAGTATCAAAGTAAACGAACTTTACTCTGAAATAACAATATTACATGCAATCTAGATAAAAGTAAGAGCAGTATTTCATGAGCTTTTGATCGACATTAATTTAACAACTGAAAATGATAAAGCATATGACAATTTTACTGTAGACAAAAAATTGTTAAAGATCCAGAAGTGCAAAAAATATAGCTTAAAAATAGTAAAAACGCTTTCTACTTTTTGGTACTACTGTAGATGGACAAGGAGAGAATACGGATTTTCTCACTTCGCACAAAAGGCATTTGACACAAAAGGCGGCCTCCCTTCCCCTTTCCCCCTCCGTGACCTCACATCCAGTTGGCGGGCGTTTCAAAATGGACGAATGGCGGGCTTTTGAAGAAGCCAATCAGAGTGCAGCGGGCGTGGGCAAGTGGCAGTAAAAACATCAATCTGTGCAGACAGCCCTCAGTCGACGCGCGCGGGGGAAAATCCACGCCAGATGTGTGTTTGCACAGGCGCGCTCGGTGATGGTATTTGCTCAAGAATTAAGCGCTCGCCTGCAAATCCTTCCTATTTCCTCAACACGAGCGTGACGTCAACACTCTAGAAATCGGTCCAAGGGTGCGCTAGGCGAATGGTTGTGAAATTAATACATTAAGTGCTCGCCTTGTGTAAATCAGCAAATAAAATTATGTTTTTCAATGCGACAATTATTTACCGAGCCATTAAGAGTTTCAGAAATATTTTGGTGTGTGTTTGCTATTATCGAAATGCATTATTGGTAAGAAATATTTAAGTATTCCAGACCTTGTTTGCGAGTGTCGAAAGCATGCAGAAATATTTTGGTGTTTGTTTGCTAGCGTCCCACAAATAATTCCCCGCCCATTTTATCTGAATAATGCCCACTACATTAGATTAACATGGTTATCATTGCCTATAGGAATGATGCAGATGTGAAATCCAGTTTCATTTCTTGTATACAATTTTTGGTGTGATTACATATCAATCTTTTCATAAATTTCCCTTCCACTAAAGTCGAAACAATTGTCTGTCATTATTCCAAGTCTGTTTGCCAGCCCTGCAGATGGACAAGAACCAACGTGAAAAGTTTTGGGATGTTATAAAAAAAACCGTTGTATCTCGTCAACATTACGTATTTCCAAAACGAAAATCACAATTTTAGTTTCCACACCTAGAAAGTATGGAACCAACTTGATTTGTTGTAATACAATAAACAATAAGCTATAGAAGATTGGAAAGCATAAATTATTCCTTTAAAACACGCTAACGGCCTTAATGGAGAAATGTCACTAACTCAACAATTTTGAAAGGTATGAAATCGAAGAAGATTTCTATGTGTACCTATTTTGTGTTGATTTCATGAAATTATTGTGATTAGTTGCGATAAAGTATAGCATTACCACACATACATCCTTTATTTCAAAATTCGTAGCCTCAAAAACCCATCAAGGCGTGAAATCCTTTCACTGAAATCGACAGACATTAAAATTTCAGTCATCGACGAAGGTAGGGAAAACCAGAAATTCCGTTCATCGAAGCAGGCAGACACTAAAATTTCATTCACCGACGAAGAGACTGGAAGCATAATCACTTTTACACATCATGTTGGATTCGTTATGAACCAATATAAAACAGTATTAGTGATAGCTCACGAGTTGCAGCTATATTCCGTGTATTTTAAAGGATGTAATAAATTAGAAGCAATGAAACAGTGTGAGAACACAGCCACTTTTTAAACTCGAAGTGGCATTGAAGGGGTTTCTTCATGTATGCAAGTATAAGCTCCATGAATTAAAAGCTTCTAAACTAAAGCAAAGTTTCCGATTTAAAAACCAGTTTCTTTCCCTACAGACATTTCTGAAGTGATTACATGTCAATATCTCCCTCAATACACATTCCGCTGATGTCAAACCAATGAGCCTGTAATTTATTCAAGCCTATTTCTCAACCCTACAGACTCAGTCTTTGGACAAGAGCCCACTTGAAAATATTTGTGACATGATTTACAAAGCCTTTAACACCACAGCTCCAAGGCTAGAAAAATCCATGTTTCCAGTTTTAGCATGGCAAAACTCATGGAATGGAACGAGGGAAGAAAGAATTCATACAAGCATCAGAACGATACCTTATTTCTCTAATCTTATCTCTGCTGTCATTGGTATGAAATATTTCATCGCACTCGTAATCTTTTCCAACAAGCTCAAACCTATATCGTCTGTCTACCCAGACCAATCTATGAATCAGTTCTGTTATGCGTTTGTACGAACTGTGGCAAGCAATAACAAATTGAGGGCCCTTAGCTGTACCCTACGTCCAGACGGAATAGTTGCAGCATGTGTGAAGTGTGACATGTCTTTGCCACACACCTCAGGGCTCAACACTCCCAACTAATTACGTCTACCATCAACACATAGGTGACTGCTGATGGTGAAATCTCGAGATGTAGTGAACTCCTATAATTAGACACACAACCACATAGAAACACGCACACACACATATGTCCATGCATACACCACAATTCCATACGTTACCACAGACATACATGTAACTGGATGAAAGGGATTCCACACCCCAAGTCCAGACCAAGGTGTTACAGGATGGGCAGAGGACAGCATGTCTCTACAATACACCTCAGTGCTCACCACACTCACCTGATTTCATGTGCCATCAGTATAGATGTTTACTGGAACTAATCTCTTGGCACTGTTTGGTCAAAGTCATTTGTTAATAGCAGTTTCCGAAAGACAAATTTGTGTCAATCTGCCCAGGCAGGTGTGTACATGGGATTGACTGAATTTATAGACAAAGTACAGCTAAGGGCCCTCAATTTGTTATTGCTTGCCACAGTTCGTACAAACGCATAACAGAACTGATTCATATATTGGTCTGGGTAGACAGACGATATAGGTTTGAGCTTGTTGGAAAAGATTACGAGTGCGATGAAATATTTCATACCAATGACAGCAGAGATAAGATTAGAGAAATAAGGTATCGTTCTGATGCTTGTATGAATTCTTTCTTCCCTCGTTCCATTCCATGAGTTTTGCCATGCTAAAACTGGAAACATGGATTTTTCTAGCCTTGGAGCTGTGGCGTTAAAGGCTTTGTAAATCATGTCACAAATATTTTCAAGTGGGCTCTTGTCCAAAGACTGAGTCTGTAGGGTTGAGAAATAGGCTTGAAAAAATTACAGGCTCATTGGTTTGACATCAGCGGAATGTGTATTGAGGGAGATATTGACATTTAATCACTTCAGACATGTCTGTAGGGAAAGAAACTGGTTTTTAAATCGGAAACTTTGCTTCAGTTTAGAAGCTTTTAATTCATGGAGCTTATACTTGCATACATGAAGAAACCCCTTCAATGCCACTTCGAGTTTAAAAAGTGGCTGTGTTCTCACACTGTTTCATTGCTTCTAATTTATTACATCCTTTAAAATACACGGAATATAGCTGCAACTCGTGAGCTATCACTAATACTGTTTTATATTGGTTCATAACGAATCCAACATGATGTGTAAAAGTGATTATGCTTCCAGTCTCTTCGTCGGTGAATGAAATTTTAGTGTCTGCCTGCTTCGATGAACGGAATTTCTGGTTTTTCCCTACTTTCGTCGGTGACTGAAATTTTAATGTCTGTCGATTTCAGTAAAAGGATTTCACGCCTTGATGGGTTTTTGACGCTACGAATTTTGAAATGTACTATTTATGTATGGTAATGCTATACTTTATCGCAACTAATCACAATAATTTCATGAAATCAACACAAAATAGGTACACATAGAAATCTTCTTCGATTTCATACCTTTCAAAATTGCTGAGTTGGTGACATTTCTCCATTAAGGCCGTTAACGTGTTTTAAAGGAATAATTTATGCTTTCCAATCTTCTATAGCTTATTGTTTATTATATTACAACAAATCAAGTTGGTTCCTTACTTCTTGTGGAAACTAAAATTTTGATTTTCGTTTTGGAAATACGTAATGTTGACGAGACAGAACGGTTTTTTCAATAACATCCCAAAACTTTTCACGTTGGTTCTTGTCCATCTGCAGGGCTGGCAAAAAGGCTTGGAATAATGACAGACAATTGATTCTACGTTAGTGGAAGGGAAATTGATGAAAAGATTTATATGTAATCACACCAAAAATTGTATATAAGAAATGAAACTGGATTTCACATCTGCATCTTTCCTTTAGGCAATGATAACCATGTTAATCTAATGTAGTGGGCATAATTCAGATAAAATGGGCGGGGAATTATTTGTGGAACGCTAGCAAACAGACACCGAAATATTTCTGAAACTCTTAATGGCTAGGTAAATAGTTGTCGCACGGAAAAACAGAATTTTATTTGCAGATTTACACAAGGCGAGCACTTAATGTATTCATTTCACAAACCTTCACCTAGCGCACCCTCGAATCGAATTTCAGAGTGTTGACGTCATGCGCGTGTTTGTTAATTTATTTCTCGTGTTCATGACATAACTTTGGAAGTTGAAAAAAAAAAAAAACAATTACTTAATTAATATCAAACTATAGAACACATTTAAATGGAATGTGACCAAAATTCCGCAATCTTGATGGCCTTCTCATTTGCATTATAGAGGTTGTCGATAGTGCAGGTTTCTGGGAGATTCCTGCATACCAGAAGATGTTGTGGGTTCTGAAGTTCACCAGATTCATATAGTTCGTTTTCAGTAGTGTAACCCCATTTTTTTAATATTAGATTTGCATCGGAACATTTCAGTTTTTAATCTGTTTAGAGCCTTCCCTGTGGCATATGGCTGATTACACCAAGCAGCCGGTGCCTCTTTGATATTCCTCCAGTGGCCTTCAGGCAACGAATTTCGTCATAGTTCTAGACGGCGTGCCAAAGGGGAAGTTTTTATGGCTGTAGTTGACTGTACAAGGCTCTTTCTTGACTTCACCCTTGTGGGTTGAGTTTCCTGTTCAAACGAAGGGTGTCTGGGGTCTGTTTCCTCATCTCCATATCTGCAGATGTTTTCCTTCGAATTTCAGGTGGTGCTATACCCATGATTTGGTATATTTTGCTGACTGGAGATGGTTTCAGGCAACCTGTTACAATGCGACCAGTATAAGTCAGTGCTATATCAATCTGCCTAGCATCTGCAGAGTTTTGCCAAAGTGGTACTGAGTATTCTGCTGCAGAGAAACTAAGAGCTAGGGCAGATATACGAAGCAAATTTGGCTGTGGTATCCCAGGAGGTACTTGCAAGTTTTCGGATGATGTTGTTCCTGGCAGATACTTTGAGTTTCAGATCCTTTCAATGGGCTTTGGATGTAAGAGAGCGATCAAGCGTTACTCCTTGCTATTTTAAAGTATTGCATTGTAGTAGTTGTTGTCCACATCAATTGATGATCAACTTTCTTCTGGCTTCTCTGTTTCTCAGATGGATTGTACAGACCTGTGTTATTCTAGGGATTGAGCTTGAAGTGATTAGCATCATGATACTTCACCATATTCTCAAAAGCTGTTAGGGGGCATCCATAAATTACGTGAGGTGAAATAGGGGGAGGGGGGGGTCCGGCGAAATCTCACCAGATCTCACCAGGGGGAGGGGGGGGTGTCTACGGAAATCTCACGTGAGATTTTGCGAAAAATTTGGGGACAGTAGAGCCATAAAAAAGGTCTACAATTTGCGCCAAAGTCGATTTTAGGAGGGTATTTCGTCAAAAAAAAAGGTCTACAAAAGTTTCGAAGGCGATTTCTAGGGGGGGTTCTCACGGACCAGATCTCACAGAGGGGGAGGGGGGGGGGTCCTGCCAGATCTCACGAAATCTCACCAGGGGGGAGGGGGGTCCAGAAATCCGGAAAAACACCTCACGTAATTTGTGGATGCCCCCTTATCGGATTCACCTCACACCACCTCAAAGGTTGTGCCTTGACCTGTAACTGCTGTGTCATGATCATAAATGAATGCTCTTGTTCCATGAACAATTGGTTGGTCGTTATCGGCGTGTTGGGGAAATAGGAAGTATTTGTAGAATGCCTGAGGAAATACCTTCACCGAGTGCACCTGTGCGAACACGCCTCTGACGTGGGTTTTCCCCCGCGTGTGAGAGAGTGAGATCTATTTGGAATGTCTGCACAGATTGAGGTTTGTGATGCCACCTGCCCACGCCCCCTGCACTCTGACTGGCTGATTTAAAAGCACGCCATTTGTCTATTTTGAACCGCCCGCCAGCCGGATGTGACGTCACGGAGGAAAGGGAAAAAGGGGAAGGGAGGTCGTCATTTTGTGTCACGTGACCGGAAGTGAGAAAATCCGTGTTCTTTCCTTGTCCATCTACTTACTATCATCAACCGAAAAAAATGTTGGTAACCCTAGCGGGGAATGGTGCTAGTTCGCGACCGGGATTGCTCAGTATAGTTCGCGACCGGGAATGCTTAGTTTAGTTCGCGACCGGTAGCGCTCAGTTTAGTTCGTGATGGGTAGCGTTCACGGTTCCTTTTGGTGAACTGGTTCGCTCCCCTCTGGAATTCCAGAAAGACAGCTTGTCCGCTCGCTTTGCTAGCGCTACTGCACGCGCTCTCTGCTTTGTTATAGTAGTTGTGGTTATCGATCGTTGTCTTTTAATTGTTAATGGGATCAAAGTGTGTGTGTGTTTTTTTTTTTTTTACATTCCATGTTCAATTTCCGTTTGTGACTTCTGCAATAATTATTAATGTTGAACAGTTTTAATTCGTTTTTCTTTTCTTTTTATATCTGTGTCTTCAGTGAAATGTGTCCACGGCGAACAGTGTTTCCTTTTAGATAATAAACTACAACAAAACTCGGTCCTCGGGAAAGGACCGACCGAACTATCGAACTAAGGAGCGCGCTCTTCCGAACTAGTTCGTTCGCGAACTACACAAGACTACTTAGAAGCAGGGCTGCCAGATTGTATAATTGGATACAAAACTTGTATAATTTGGTTACCTCTTGTATCCTGTTTGTATAACAGATTGCCTTGTATAATTGGATACAAAAATGAGCACTTAAAAGTAAAAGTACGTTCCAGCACCTTTTTGAAAGTGTTTGCCCTTTGTTTCATTGAGTTGGCAACCCTTCCTGCATATCTATTTCCTTTTTGTTATTTAAAATTTATCAATGTATACATTGTTTACTTTTCGTGGACTTTTTTTTTTGCTCCCAGCACTTTCACTCGCGTATGTAATCAATGGATGACCCCTTTGTATAATCGGGTTTCATTCTGTATAATTTCAAAGAGACAGCGGTATAGTATAAGTTGGCTGTATGGCAGCGCTGCTTAGAAGGAATGAGTGCCGCTTGCTCGCAAACACTGAAATACTGGGTGGCGAGGATTCACTAAGAGGAACATATAGACCCGTAGATTAGAAAGGGAAGAGAAAGTGGTTGGTCCATCTTGGAACCGGTTTTAACGGCTTGTCACGTGGGAGAGTTGCATTAATTCTTGGAACACCATACTGCAAAAAACAGTCTTTCAGGATTTTTCCGCCAATAGACAGCAGAATCGGTAGGATGAAGTGTCATAATTTCACGGTAGAGAGCCAGTAGTTTCGAGAAGAATAGTTAGTAAAGGAAGCTTAAAGAAGAAAGCTAGAAGGCTGAAGTGAGATAGTGTAGTGAACTTGCAGCCGCTGAGTCTGCTTTAATAATGAATAGCTGCGATATGGGAGTGACGAAGCCTTTGTGTTCTTTATGAATTTGTCTTGAATCTTCGGATAGTAAGGGAACAATAATATTTAATTAAATTACAATTAAATTTCTAGGAAAATTAAGTACCTAAAATTACGTAACTTTTTTCCATTCGAACTATAGAATCCAAGGATTCAGCAACAAAGAGTCACTGATACATAGAAACAATTAGCCTGTACATAGCCACTCACCCAAACAATTTACGATGGGTTCTTTATAAACTGTCTTCATGATGGAATTCAAAATTTATATTTGTTGGGTAACAATGAGACACACATGTTACGAACAATGTCACTGTGTTTCAATTTTTACAATAAGTAGTAAAATTTCCAACCATGTAAATTATATTTGTTGGGTAACAATGAGACACACATGTTACGAACAATGTCACTGTGTTTCAATTTTTACAATAAGTAGTACAATTTCCAACCATGTAAATTATATTTGTTGGGTAACAATGAGACACACATGTTACGAACAATGTAACTGTGTTTCAATTTTTACAATAAGTAGTACAATTTCCAACCATGTAAATTAAATACCGGCCAACACCCCCTATTCAGTGGCGTAGCTAGCATGGGTGGCACCCGGGGCGGATATCGATGGTGTCACCCCAAGAAAACTTAAGTTAAATGTTAAGTAAAAGAAAAAATAATGTAAGTGTAAAGATTGATTTTAATAAAATATGCTTAAGTAAACATTTATTCTTATTTACAAAAGAGTCTTCTATTAATAATTTGCAACATTAAAAACATTTAAGACATATGTAAATAAGCAAGAAACAACTACTTTTACAGTCTCTTCTTTCTAGCTTTACAAGCTGCAAACTCAGAAATGACATCTTCAAAATTAATATTTTGGGTTGCTTCATATTCGATAGTCAACATGGCAAGATTATTTAGCCTCATGTTGCTCATTGTTGACCGCAAGTAGTTTATTATCAATCTTAACTTACTAAAACTTCTTTCACAGGTAGCAACTGATACGCAAATTGTCATAAATAACTGTAAGGCGATCTTAAGGTTCGGGAGGGATTCTATAAAATCCCATTCCACAATGAAATTTAAAAAATCCGGAGCTACCCAATCATTTGTAGCTGAATCTGTAACATAGGCTGTTTTTAAATGCCTTCTCAATCTTGGTATTTCCAGTAGAAGTTCTGCTTCTGATACCTCATCATAAAAACCAGTAAATTTTGAAACAGCTATTTTTAACTCCTCCATGTTCGCTGAAAGCAATGTATTTTTTTGTACAACCTCAAACAATGAAACTACATCTCGAATAGCCTTTGATCTAGTACAGAGTTCGGTGTTGAATCGGTCAAGACATTCCAACATATCTTTTTGATTCCTGGTTATCAGTGTTAGTCCTACATCAGTTGCTACCTCACCAGCCATTCGTTTTTTACGACGAACTCTTGATTCTGTTGGAATGTTGTAGTCCTGCGATTTTTTTGTAGCAACATCGATTGCCTGTTGCACAATGTGACACCGGTTTTCTTGGATATAAAGACGAAGTGCTTCTATTTTTATAGCTGATTGTTCAAGGCTCAAGGTTTTACTTTGTAATGCAATTTGTGTGCAGTTTACTTCCCTTAGTACATCATTCCAAAAGAAAAGATAACACAGGAAAGTAAAATTACATACTGCAGGGATAAGGTTATGAGCAGCACCCCTTGTGTCTACATTTTCTTTTGGATCACATAATTCTTCAATTGCAGCCACTACCTCACAAAAATTTTCTGCTAGTACTTTTACTGCAGCATAATGAGCACTCCAACGCGTCGTTGAGAGTCTTTTTACAGTTGATTTGCTGTGTTTAGTAAGCACATCCCAGCGGCAAGTGGAAACGGAGAAAAATGTAAAAATAGTTTCTACGGTTCCAAAAAATGTAACACAAGATGCATTCTGTGCAAAAGAATGTTGGCCACATAAATTAATTGAATGATCAGTACATCCAACGAAAACTGCTTTATTGTTTTTTGCTTTAATGATGGCTTGTACACTTCCATGTACGCCGCTCATAGTAGCTGCATTGTCATAACCTTGAGAGCGACACATCATAATATATAAACCGTCACTATCGAGCTTCTTAAAAATTTCATTAGTTAGATCAACGGCTTTCTTTCCCTTTAAAGGAAAAAATCCCAGGAATACTTCTTTGACTTCCACTTTTCTGTTATCAATTTTCACAAAACGAACCACTTCAGACATTTGGTCAATGTGTGAAATGTCGGGTGTGCTATCAAACATGATACCAAAATATTTTGCTGATTTAATTTCGGTAACAAGCTTAGATTTTACGTGATCTGATAGAACACTAATGAATTCATTTTGTGTATCTGGCGACAGATAAGATACTTTTGATGACTTATTGTGTTCCAAGTAAAGATGTGCTCTTTCAGCACTACATCATATTTTGAAACTAGATGGACTAATTCTAAGAAGTTGCCTTTATTTGTAGAGCCATGTCCTTCATCGTGTCCACGAAATGCTAGGTTTTGTTTAGCCAGAAACAGAGTTATATCCAATAATCTAGATAAAAGACCTTTCCACTTCTGTTTTTCAATATCCATTAATTTCATGGCTGCGTCATCTATTGTCTTGTGGAATTTTAGCCTTACTTCTAAAGTTTTCCACTTTTCAAGGTTTTCCAGATGTTCATTTGAAGACTCATGGTCTGTCAATTTCGGATTTAGTTTCCACCACTTCTGAAATCCAGTTACAAATGAAGATCTAGTATTAATGCTATTGACAGCAAACAAACGACAACAAAAGCAATACAAATTATTAGCGATGGGGGAGTAAACCATCCACGACCGGAGAATTTTTTCACCATTAGGCATCTCCTTATAAAACCACTCTGTAGAAAGATGTCGACAAGCACCTTTTGTTTTTAACCCTTGTCTAGATACAGTGCTAAATGGTCCTTCTTTGTTTTGGAAACAATAGCTTCCTTTTTTGATGATCTCTATGCGATGAGAATCAAGAACTGGTATACTCCAATGTGACACATCTTTCAGGTCTTGAAGATTAAGTGACTTCCTTAGATTCTCGTCTGTGGCAGTGTTAGAATTATCATTGTCACACTCAATATGTTTTGATTCATCTTCTTTATGAATTACAGTCATTTCTGTATCTTGAAAATCTTGTTTGCTTTGTGAAGATGAGCTGAT
Organism: Vandiemenella viatica; assembly: GCA_031002005.1. NCBI lineage: Eukaryota > Metazoa > Arthropoda > Insecta > Orthoptera > Morabidae > Vandiemenella > Vandiemenella viatica. The sequence goes on along the minus strand of JARYHS010008074.1, from coordinate 9,122,024 downwards.
TTCATTTAAATTAATACTCGCATCAAGGTTGCAATCAGTTTCGTTTGATGAGCTTTGGCTATTATCTGTTTTTGTAATATATTTGACAATGGACCCCGATATGCTCTGAACTGCATCAATTTTAGCTTGTTTTGCTTTTCTCTGCTGAAATCCACTTTTCCTCTTCGATGTATGAACCCCTGGAGGCATATTCCACTTTTTGGTTCAAACAGCTAAAAAAACATTATACATTAGTATCACTGAGGTAATAACGTAATAGTTTGTAGTTATGTTCTTAGTAATAAATATGAAATAATTATGTTTACTGAGCAAATTTAATAATCATTCGTGATTAGAATGCGGTAATGGGAGACGAAAAAGAGGAAAATATTGTAGGAAGTTTTGGACTAAGAGAAAGAAATGAGCGAGGAAGCAGGTTGTTCGAATTTTGTGAAAAATTTAAACTCATTATTCAAAAATCACGCACGAAGGATATACGAATCGAAGGAGAAGGCACAAAGACGCTCAAGATGAAACAGGAAAGGAAGGAGGAAGATAGCAATAGAGAATTTTTACAAATAAAATAAACAGGAAATTCAAAAATGTAAACGAAAAGTCAGTGGAAGAAAACTCAAAAAGGATATGGTAGTGGGTAAAGTAGATGTGAGCTATAGGAGTTTCAAACGAAATTTTGGAGGAATGAAGAATGGATGTAGAAACATTACAGCCGCTAATGGGAAACCTGTTTTAAGCTAAAAAGACAGATTCAGCCTATACATAGGGAAACTCTATGGTAAAAGAAGGTTTAAACAACAGTACACAGCAAAGAGAAAGTGAGGTCGACATTGATGTTTTAAGAGATCCTTTTTGACAGTGCCTTGAAAGATTTGAAAGTAAATACGGCGGTTGTAAGTGATGAGATTTATGGAGAATTTCTAAATTCCGCAGGAGAAAAAGGAATCGAAAGAATATTCAAACTGGTTTTAATCAAAGTATCATGTTCGTATTTCCAAAGAAAGCACAAGCTGACAAATGTGAGAACGCCTCAAAACTAGTGACGAGGATGATACTTACTTGAATAGAAAAGACAGTAGAAGAGTTTGGGTTTAGGAAAAACAGAAATACGCGAGAAACAATTTTGGCTTTAAGAGTAATACTTTATGGCAGAATTAATAAAAACAAAGATAATTTTATGGCGTTTGTTAATTTAGAATAAGCTCTTGATAATATTAAGTAGGATCAAAAGTTAAAAATGTTAAAGAAGACCTAAAATATTCAGGCAGAATAATACTCTATAGTCTGTATAAGAATCAAGTGGCTGTAATGAAAGCAGAAAATCATGAGACATGCATCAGTCAAAAAGTGCATGAGATAAGGTTATAGTCTATTCCTTTTAACGTCCAACTGGTATGTAAAGGAAGCAATAAAGCAAGTAAAATAAAAATAGTGTTCAAAGGGTAAATAATCAGTATGCCACGATTTGCTGATGACATGTCCTCTTAGCAAAACGGGATCTTGAAGATACTGAATGGCATGCACAAAATCCTGAAGGAAGACTTTTGACTAAACATGGTACCCACGTTTTGGGTATCAAATACAAGAGTTGGAGGCAGTGCAGAGAAGGACTGCTTTTCTGGAAATTTCCGCAGAATGCAGCCAGTAACAGATATGATAAAAGAGGTGGAATGGGATTCATTGGAAGACGGGGGGAGGGTAAAGCGAGTCATGGGAGTGTATTGGTGATGAGGTGTAGAAAGATATTGATGGAAGAATGAGGAGTAGTGCATGGAAGGGAAAATATGACCATAAACACAAGCTGGCACTCGATTTCAGGCATAATGGTGTGGGAAGATTTTCTTTAGTAGGTAAGCGGGTCAGGGATAGGATCAAATTACCAAGAGAAATGATGAACAATTTGGCAAAAACGCTAAAAAAAATGTGTAGTTGAAATTAATAGCAAGCATATGTATACTGGAAAAGTAAAGGAAAAAGTGGGTGTGCAGGGAAAACGAGGCACACCACTGCAATTAAATTAATTAAAACGTAACAGAAATTATGTCAATAGTAGTAGATTAAATATAAAAAATAAGATCGGATGCAATAGGAGAAGTAAGTGAATTCTGTTACTAATGAAGTAAAATTACAATTGATGACTGCAGCAGAGATTATGTTAAAAGCAGAGTAGCACTAGCAGAAAGAGCCTTAATGAAAAAGTGAAATATTTTTCTTTCAAATATTCATCTATGGCTAACAATTAACTTTTTAAAACCCTACGTAGCGAATCATGGAATACCAGAAAGAAGAAAAAAGAAAAATTGTAGCATCTGAAATGTAATGTACTGCTATAGGAGGATAAATAACAGTTGGAAGTACAAAATGAACTTGTGGGTCAGGAAAGAAGTTTGTGGAAGAGTCTTCCAGAAAGAAGAGACAGGACAGTGGATCAAATTTCAAGACATGCCGGATTGGTTAATTTGTCAATGGTGGGAATCATAACTAAGAACTGTAGAGATAGACAAAGATTACAGTATATGAAGCAGATAATTGAGGACATGGCTTGCAAGGAGTATGTTCAGATGAAGTGGTTAACGCACGATTGTAGGTGAAGGATTGCATCAAACCAAATGTCGATGAAAAAAGGGTCACTTTAAAAATTAATATTAATTTTTTTATTAAAGGTTAAATATTTTACGTGTGACGTGGAATTTCAAATTTTTGCTGGCTTCAGGTTTTATTGTTTATATAGACAAGAATAGAACACATATTTATGCTCACGAGCATCTAGAAGTATATTTCGTTATTTTTATTAATTATTTGAAAGATAAGGTAAATGGACCTATTGTCGACACGTTAAGAATTTGTCCTAGCGTTCTGACCTCGCATTCGGGAGGACGGCGGTTCGAATACCCGTCCGGGCATCCAGATTTGGGTTTTCCATGGTTTCCCAAATCACTCCAGGCAAATGCTGGGATGCTTCTTTCAAAAGGCTATGGCCGAATTCCTTCCCATTCCTTGCCTCCCATCCTTTCGCGTCTCTAAAGACCTCGCTGTTAGAGAGACGTTAAGCAGATTAAAAAAAAAAAAAAAAAGAATTTGTCTGTTTTCGACTGTTTAGTAACTATGAATTCTAAAATTATTATCTCCATTCTGGCTGTTTCTATATGATTATATACCCGTGTAACAATTGCTGGTAAATTGTGAATGCTAACAGATATAAATTTTTTTAAAAAATTAATCTCTCCACTGGCTCCTATAATCGACTCTGAATTATACAGGCTGCCAACAACCGACACATTTCGCACCTATAGTCCACACTTTCCATAACTCTAATTAAAACGTCAGACTCAGAAAATAATAAAGAGTTGACCAAAGGACACTGAGACAGGAGCACCTGGCACAAGTGGAAATTGACGTCGAGGGAATAACGAAACTGCTTAGGAATGTAAAAACCAATAATGGAGCGCCCATAAACTACGTGACTCGGTAAAGGGGTGGGAGGGGTTGGTTGGAAAGCAACGCTGATCTACGTGGAAGGAGGGGGGTGGTGTTCCGATCAAGCCCACGTAGCTTTTCATTCATATTATTTGCCATCTAAAATAAGATACAAAAAACACAATAGCATGTGAATACTTATTTCCGTCATTTAATTATCTCTGTATGTAATGTACTATAGTCTGATGGGAGAAAACAAAACAAAATGTCTTCTGGATTCAATGGATAAAAAACCTATGTACCTCGCGCGGGAGGGGGTAGGGGGTAGAAGCAAAAGCCACATCCAGCTACGTGGGTGGGAGGGGGGTTCACAGGAGGTCAAAATGGAGCTACGTAGTTTATGGACGCTCCCTAAGGCTCCCGGACCAAACGGTATTCCTGATAGATTGTACTCCAGATACGCAAAGGAAATTGCACCGTATTTGATTAAATTATATACAGCCTCCTTGGATCACCTGCTGAGTGGAAGACTGCCATCGTAAGTCCAATATTTGAAAGTGAGAACGTTAACAATCCTCAAAACGGTAGACCGATCATGTTAACTTCAATATTTTACAGGATTTTAGAACATATCATGCAGTTTTTAGATGAAAGGGAGTTTTTAAACCAAAATTAACATGGAGTCAGCAATGACCTATGATGCAAGACATAACTTGTGCCATATTACAGATGAGCAATCCCAAGTTAACCTAATTCAATTAGATTTTAAAAATGCTTTCGACACTGTGCAACACACTAAATTAATCAGGAAACTTTGTAGTTATGGCATATATAGACAAACGTGCGACTGGGTTGAAGAGTTTCTGAAGGGTGGAACACGTTTGTTGTCGTCAACGGTGAGCGTTCGTCGCTGACCGAAGTGAGGTCCGGGGTTCCCCACGGGAGTGTGATGGAGTCTCTGTTATTTCTGATATACTTTAATGAATTGTGTGACGTAATAAGGAAAAAAGACAATTTGTTAATGATACAGTTATTCATTATAAAATAAAAACCCAGGAAGACTGCGCTTTGTTACAAGCCGATGTTATGAAAATAATCGAGTGGTGCAAAGACTGGCAGCTGGAATTAAACAATAAGGGAGCGTACATAAAATACGTAGCTACATTTTGACTTCTGGTAAACCCCCCTCCCCCCACGTAGCACGACTCGGCTTTTGTCTCTACCCCTCCTTCCACCCCCCACCACTATTGATTCCAGAAGTCATTTTGTGTACATGCGGAGACAATTAAATGACAGAAATAAACATTCACATTCCGTTGTGTGTTCTGTACCTCATTCTAACTGTGACAAATAATGTGAATGAAAAGCTACGTGGCCTTGCCCGGAACCCCACTCCCACCCTCACGTAGCCAACCCCTCCCTCTCCCCTCAACCCAACCATCCTGTTTTTGGACGTTTCCTAAATAATGCCCAGTCATTAGTATAAGTAAACCTTTTAGCTCTGAATATATAATTAATGCCACTGTGGTTAGAACAATAGATTCCGCTAAATTCATAAGGGTAACAATTCGTATAACTTGTGGAATAAACATATTGAGAAGGTAATTGGAAAAGAAAATCATATGCTCAGATTTCTAGGTCGTCATTTAAAACAGTGTACAAAGGAAGTTAAATTGATTGCATACAGAAGCTGTGGCGCGTCCTCACTTAGAATATTGTTGTTCTATATGGGGCATCCCATCAATAGGGGTTAATGGAGGCATTGAAGAAGGTCCATAAAATAATTGTTTAAAAAACATAAAAACCGCCTTCAAAAAAGAGCACTGAAAATTTTAAAATAACTTTATACCTTGCTTAGAAGAAAGTAAATCTAATTGGACAATATTTTACATTACTGTTATTGAATTTTTTACATTAATTCCTCGTGAAAAAATACATATAAGCGCCAACTTTCATGGTAATAGGTCAAACGGTGGCGACTGTAGCTTTTTATAGAAAAAAAATTGACAAAAATTAGGGGGTTGGTAGGAGGAAGATGGGTTGAGCTTTGGCAGACCAAATGATGAAAAGATTTTTCTGTTTGTTTTAAAGTATACATTGGCAATGTTCAATCAAAATCAGATATTAAATATAGGTTTCTATAAAATTAAGGGGCGTAAAGGGGGAGATGGGGTGGCTTTTTTTATTTTTATGGTTAGAAACCTAGTATATGACAACTTTAATGGAGATCAGTTAAATGGTGTCGACTTTAGCTTTATATAAAGAACATTGGCAAAAATTAAGGGGTGGACAGGGGGAGAGGGGCTCGGTTTTTTCAAACCAAAAGTTGACAGTATTTTTATGTTTATTTTTTACTATACATTTCCAAAGTTTCATCAAAATCGGATAAAAAGTGTGGATTTGTATAAATACTAAGGGGTGTAAAGGGGTAGAAGGGGAGGTTTCTCAATGAAATTCATATGGGACCACTTTGGAGGTATACTCTATCCACCATAAAAATTTCATTTAAATCGGATCAAAATTGGAAAAGATATCGCTGAACATACATCAAAAAAAAAAAAAATTCAGACGAATTGAGAACCTTCTTCTTTTTTGTAGTCGGTTAAAAATGGAGCCGCCCGACTCGTGACAGGTAAATATAGTTGGAGGGAAAGCATAAGTGTGGTGTTGATACGTTAGGCTGGGAACAGCTGGAACACCGAAGACGTTTGTATTGACTTGACACCTGAACGCGTTGCTGGTTTAATGCACGGTTTGCTGAATCATCGTATTTGCTTCAATTCTAGCTATAGGTACACTGACGACAATAGATATGTTTACGGTAACGCCGCAATGCGAACCACCTTTGAAGAAATTGTCCTATTGGCATTAAAATTTATACACACGTTCTTTGGGTGATATTATTTAAGAATAATTGTACATTATAGCAACCGTATGAATATTTGTTGAGTAAAATATTACGAAATATGGGCAGTTCCGCCGAGTTAAAATCCAAGAAATACGTGTTATTAGTGGTCGAAGTTTACCGCAGATAACTTATTAGGCATAATTCTTGGATAAAAAATGAATTTCGTGTGTGTATTGTATGTAGAAAAGCGGTAACGGCAGACGATAAATTCGTAAACAAACCCAACTGAGCAGCGACATGTAACCATAATTTAACACGACAGCCAACCTCTTACGGAAAAAAATTCAAGACACCTAAAAGAGGAACGAATTTTTTACTTCGTAAGTGCTATTGTGACCGAGCGTAGCTGTACAATATCAACATAAACAGCAGCAGATTCCCGATAACACAACCAGATGTTCAATGATTCAGGTGAAGCTCGCATTTCATCATCATCCGGCAGTGAACCCCCGAAGATTAGCCATATTTTAGCAACACATGCGTGGCGACAAAACCTCGTTTTTCATCAAAATCATCCTTCAACGAACCCGCGAAGATTATATTTCAGCGACACGTTGGGTAATACTTCGTTTACACACATGAGAGGTTGGCTACCATGTCTGATATAAGACGCCGCGCCGTCCAGTAGTGTTTGTTAATAAATGTATTGCATGTTGTTACCGCGTCTCTGCATGCCATTCAAATACGAAATTATTATTTTCATTCAAGCATGAAGCCTAAAAAACATTGCGTAAACCTCAACTGGTAATAACACATATTTCGTGGATTATACTACACATGTTTCGAACGATTTTACCAAATAAATATGTATATGGTGGGTGTAATGTACAATTATTCTTAAATTATATCACCTAAGGAACGTGTGTATAAATTTTCATCTTAAAAGGACAATTTCTTCTAAGGTGGTTCGCATTGCGGCGGTACCATGTTTACCTTACGAGATGTTATAAATCGGATAATTCGAAATGTAATCAATCAGTTTATCCGATTTACATTCTTTCTATAACTACCCGAATCAGTCAGATGATTAATTCTAAATCACGACCCGTAGAATACTTCGATATACTCGTGAATCTTAGCGTGAAGTTGAAAAAAACTAAAAAAAATATATTTTTTGCAACATGTGAAACGTATGACTTTAATTCATGACGGACCAAGGAAACGGAAGTCAAGAATATGCGTCTTCCGAAATACGCTTAACTGTTTTTTTTTAAATTTATTTAGTTTCATAATTAAGTACAACATTAAAAAAAAAATACAATTTAACTATCCACATACCTTGATTTTGACAATTTTAGATAGACAATTTCAAGACTTCCTTGCTTCATACACAACTGTCCAAGAAAACCTATAATATAGCGACCGCCACTTCAACAACCAAAAGTGCAGCGACGGGCGGCAAGCACGACGGTTTGCTGTGATTGTTGGAGCCATACAGCGATGCTTTCTTTGTTTAAGTAGGCATTGTTGCCAATAATTAGAACTTACCGAAATTTAAGCGTACAGCACTGGATTGAATTAAAAAAACTGCTCAATTAAAAATAAGAAATAAAAGATTAAGAAAAAATATTATTCATTACTAATAATGTTAGGGAAAGTTTTTTTTTTTTGTATCCTTATTTGCGATTATTTCATTTCATTAAATGCTGCTGTCATCGCCAAATGGGTGTCACCCCCAAACGGGTGACACCCGGGGCGGGCCGCCCCCCCCCCCCCTAGCTACGCCACTGCCCCTATTAATTTACTATTATTAGTTATTATCAATTATCACTATTAGAACTAAATATTTTTTAATTTATATCATGTGATAACTAACTATCCCTACTATTATTGATTATTAATGCAGAACTAATCATTCCACATCCATCCTCTTGTTTTAATGGCTACTCCTGCGCCATCTGTGAAAGTCAAGTTTTAACTTCCGGCGTTGACACCAGATAGTGCTACTGTTCAGTGATACTCTAATGTTGCCAGATCCATGTTGTTAAAAATGGGGAAAGAAGGTAAAAATATTTGGATTTGGTGTTACAAATCGGGACAAACCTCCAAAATTATGTTTTTATATAATTCAGATTACTTTTATAATTTCTATAGGTATTTGTCTATAATTTGGCAGCAGCTTATGAATCTTACTACTAAATATTATAATAATAATCAAACTTATTTACTAACACTAGTAAAATAATGGAAATAATGT
>JARYHS010008074.1:9092508-9112508 GCA_031002005.1 Vandiemenella viatica | reverse complement strand
TTGAAATTTGTAGAGGGCAAAAGTAGGTGGGTACAGGAAAGGCTTTAGAGGGGTGTGTTGAAAATTAATTCCTGAGCTTCACTCCATTGCATTTTAATTAAATATTATATATTGTATTTATTGAAATATCTAATCGAGAAGCAATGGAAATGACATCATGTTAACTAAGCTGTATCGACGCATTTAAAGAAAAAAGCTCTAGTGCCAAAACTTCGATTTGTAAACAGACAATACAATTCCAAATTAACCAATAAGCAGTAGCTACTATTACAACGACTGTAACAGCCCACTCTCCCAAATCTGCAAGATGCTTTCGAATCCCTGCAGTCAATATATATATATATATATATATATATTCACTGCAATCATACGCCGTGAAAGTCTCCTTTCTTATTAAAAAAAAAGTTATGCCTCTTAAAGTAAAACTGAAATACTTGACAGTTTACGCCTTTGTGAGTAGTTTCTTTTCATAACAATGAATCAACTATAAGATCAATCAAGGAATCAGGAGACATAATAATTAGTCCCACAAGAACAAGTTAATGTAAAACTAGATCAAGTCTCGTGCTTGAGCAGTGACAAAAAGTTATGAGATCTTGTTCCGAGCCAAGTCTACACTTTACAGAGTATATTCACTTGTTCAAATAGAATTCTTTCACTTGGTGTTACAGAACGTTCGTTTATTTAGAATAATAATAAAAAACTCTGGTAACTTGGCCATTATGCACTGATGTGATGTATTGTAAGGCATGACCTAAGACTAAATATTTTCCATTTTTGATTATTTATTTAAAAATTGGTTTAGATTTAAAAATAAAAATGTAAAACCTACTTAGAACATGCAAAGAAATTAATGTAATTTTGGCCAATTAAAATATTGTTAACTGTTAACTTTTATCATTTAAAATTAAAATGGATTTATTAATTAAATTAACAGACCTTTTGTTATTTAATTTATTAACGCTTTGAATAACTATGTTTTAAATATATGCGTAAAAGACTGTTGGTGTGAATCCCACTGGAATCCCGCGGGATTGGTGAAAATCCCGCAAAAATCCCACGGGATTGAAAACACTGCGGGATTGCAATCCCTATTCACAACACTTTAAATAGTTCGCCGCCCTTTCAAACCAAAACACTGATTTTAATCTATGGGTCTGATGACAATTATTCTGAGCCCTTTACTTAGCATCTCAGGGATTTACGACTTCTACGCCAACACTTTGACAAATAATTTACTCCTCATAAACGTTTAACAGAACTCAATTACCAAACCACAAATAACCTCCACTTAAAGATTTCTTGTACAACTTTTCTTTTCCTGTGGGCAGAAACATATGCTCCCATTGTAGTTCGGCTATGATCTGCCCCTTTCTCCCCGCTACCCCTACTTATAATATGATGTCCATAAGACGCTACCGCGCCCGACCCCTAGTAAACACCGATGGTGCAACTTTTTCCCCCTCGCGCTTCGACAATAATTGCGCCCAATATGGCTCAAAATGCTCAAAGAAAGCCCTAAATAAACCACCGTAATTTTACAAGTTGTACCTCATTCAACGATTTTGGTTACGTATTGTAGTGGGGTGTTGTGTGTTGTTCCCCATTGACTACATAAAATGGAAATTTGGAATGTGACGAGCAAGAATCTCAAGTTTTGTGGGATTACAGGTAAAAATATCATTTAGAACTTATTGGGTCTGATGGCGTATATACCTCTGGGCATATTTATCTTTACTATAGATACATATGATTGTCAATATCAGAACAAAGCCCAGGGTTCCAACAAGCCTGTTAGCAAATCATATTGTCGTTGCCTTTACCGTTACTCAGCACCAATAGACAAAATTGAAACCCAACAAACAATTAGCAAAACACGTACTATAAATAGTTTTTATTAAACAATCAAAATCATATATTGGGTGCCATCAGAGTTCGGACAATCTCCAATCGAAATTAATAATTAAAATTAGAAGTGCAAGGTGCCTTAAGGAACAATATAGAGTCTGTGACAAATTGTGCCGTCTAACTGAGTTGAGACAACATGCAAAGATCAGAAACCTCTTGTCCTCAGGACGCTTATAGGTTTGTTAGAACTGTGGCATGAAACTCATTGCAGGCCATAGATGTTGATGTGTAGGATTCAGCCAGAGGTGGCGGCCCGTCTTCTCTTCCGTCAACAGTGCCCCTCAAGCGTAGATGAGCCAGGAATTCAGTGACTCCAGAAGCCATATCTTTCATCCATATCGAGTTAGCATCCTTTCTGCGGAAGCAAATATTTCCTTCCATTATACATAACATCGTAATGTTCCGGAGATGTGCTTCGTCCTCGTATTCTCCCTGAAGCAAGTACATTCGGACCCGCTTCCTGTGCTGCGATCAGCTGTTCCTTAAACTGCCTCGAGGCAGTGCCATTGACGGGCGTCATTGCGCCCGGAGGCGCCTCTGCTCTTCCGAATGCTGGTCTTTCGCCTTGAGGCTCAGGTAGTCCGCCATCACATTATCCTACCATTTGCAATATTCGATGTGAATATTGAATTTCATCGCCCACCGCGATATTTGATTGCTTGTAAACGTGGAGCTTCTGAGGAATATGGGAGCCTGACGGTCCATTCTTAGATAAGTTTCACTACCCCACAGGTATTGTTTGAACTTTTGAACCACATAAAATATTCCAAGTATCTCAATTTCGCACACGAAATATTTTCCTTCTACCGCTCTTAAGGTTTGACTTGTGGTTGCGACAATTCTCATATGACCATCTTCTCCTCGTTGGTTAATACATGCTCCAATCCCCTGATAACTGGAGCTCGCGTACAAATTTAAAAAAAATAATGCGGTCTGCTTTAGCTCCTGTCATTCCCATTTACACCCCCCTTTAAGCTGGTTATATAGAGGGTGCAGGATGTGCACAAATTTTGGCATGTTTCCTCAACAATAAGCACAAACTCTAAAGAAACTCCTCTACTCCTTCAATTTAAAACAAAGGACCAAACTCAAAATAACTGAAACTGTTTCCTATATATTTGATAACACTAACGCCAAGTAAAAAAATCTGAAGACATATACAATGAAAAGGAGATCAATTACGTCAAAATTCATGTGAATAGAAGGATGGCCCACCACAGTGCAAAAGATGCCAACGCGTCGGACACACGGCCAATTATTGCACGCTACCTAGCCATTGTATCAAATGCTCAGGACTACACGAGACCAGGTACTGCCTCCTAACGCGAGATACAGCAGCCAAATGTGTAAACTGCAATGGAGATCATCCTTCCTCTTGGCGAGGACGCCCAGCCTACCAGCTAGCCACTATCAATTAAAATGAATAGGGAAACATTAAGAAATAAAAAATTAGTAAATTCCGATGAGAAAAACAGCACCAAAGAAGACATGAAATTGACAAATAATTTTCCTCCTTTAGTTACAGAAATACACAAGTCCTCAATAACAAAAAATAACCAACAACAAAGTTACGCCGACGCTATTAAAAAACAAAGCACATCAAACAATCAAAGTGCAACTCAGAACTCACAACAAGAAAAGACCCAGGACGACTGCTTGGAAAACATATTCTCATTGAGAAATATTAGAAAAAAAATGAGATAATCAAAATCACACTTAGTAGATTTTCGTTAGCACAAGATACCTGGGAAAAACTTGAAGCTATTCTACAGGGTGTTCTGGCTCTATTCCAGTAACAGCTAGAACATCACAGTCTCCAAACATCAACATCACGATATGGAACGGAAATGGCGTGCTTTAAAATAAGAATGAACTATCTACATTCCAACAACAATACAACCTGGATGTAAAATTACTGACTGAACCTAAAACCACATCAAAAGTTCAAAATAAGAAATATGACAACATACAGGACACATAGAACCGATGAAACAGGTGGAGGTACAGGAATACTAATCAAAACCTCTTTAAGTCATTAACCAATTATTATAAATAACCTACAAAATACAGAAGCCACATGAATACAAAAGCAGAAAAAGGAAGACATCACTATAATTGTAGCAGCTTATCTGAAACCTAGCCGTGACCTACGATATGATGACATTAATAAAATAATGAATTCAGGATCAAAAGTACTTGTGGGAGGCGACTTAAATTCGAAACGTCCAACATAGAACTCAAAGACGGAAAATACGCACGGAAATCAACTGCTAAAAATCGCAGAAAAAATGATCATCAGCATCGTGGAATCTAAAATACCAACATCATATACGGAGTGTTATAGACATTATCATATTCAAAAATATATGCCGTATGATCGAACCAATTACGATAAATGATTTTTCATCTGATCATAATCCAGTTTTCTTGAAGATATATAACTGGATTAATAGAACTATAACCACACAAGATCACCAAACAAACGGACTGGGAACAATTTAATAAACAACTTCACAACTCAGTGAAAACTACGCTTTCAGTGGACAAGCCGGAACAGATGAATCCCACAAAAAACTATTCTTGTAAAAATAGGCCAAGTCTCGTGTTCGTGCAGTGACAAAAAGTTATGAGATCTTCCTCTGAGCCAAGTCTACACTTTTCAGTGTATATTCACTTTATGAAACAGAATGGTTTCTTTCGGTATCATAGATCGTTTATTTAGGATAAAAAATCTGATGACTTGGCCATTATGCATGCCATGTTTTAGTTAACGCACACAAACTTATAAATACGTAAAGGCCAAGATTTCCATCGCTCTTTTTCGAATTTGACAAGTATATAAATTATGCTCTCAATTTAAGTTCAAATTATGACTTTTTGTCACTGCACGAACACGAGACTTGGCCTATTTTTACAAGAATTGTTTTTGTGGGATCTCATTTCTTTTTGTAAGTTTATCGCTTATCCTGAATCGCCGCTCAAATGTAATGATTCCACTTGAAAATAGGTTAATAAGAACATTTCAGATTTTAAGACATAAATATACCTTTACCAACAATGCCCCAATCTCTGAAAACAATTGATGTGACCAGTAGTCGAGCAATGCAGATTGCCGCTGGCTTAACTACCACCATAAATAAATTACTAGTAACTTCCAAACTAAGCATAAGACCAAAGTAAAATTTAAGATGTCACTTAAAATTGTTTATCTCTTTGCATTAAAAAATTCTCAGCCATGTAGCTTCATCAGGAGACAAGCAAATAAGCCGCAAATATGTGCCAGAATTTTTCATATTTGGGATTGTAATTAAATAAATACGGGAGAAAACTCCAATATTAGACTTTTCTCATGATATTGGTTTGAAATCATATATGTGTACCAAATTAATTGTTTCTGGGATGGCTGAAGGTACAGTGCGATTTTGATATCGGGGTGTCGTGGTCAAAATAAAATTTTGAATTTCAATATCTTCCAGAATAAGAAAGGTAAATAAGTAACATTTAACACATTAGTTGAACTTAGTAAGCTCACTCTACAATTGAAATGTGAAGTGTATACAGTTATTAGGGTAGGAAGTGATTTCACGTTAGGGGTAGGTAAGGGATAGATAAATGGAAATTTACGAGTTTGTTGGAATGTGAGTAATATTTTATCTGTGTAGCAAATTTAAGCTTCCCACGGCTACGGGAAGAACCTTAGAGTTTTGATGATCATCAGTCAGTCAGTGAGTAAGTGAGCGACAAAATCGATGTAGTTTGCATCCCAACAACAATCGAACTAAGGCCAGTATCAAAATAAAATGTAGTACGTTTGCTAAGATTACTGATATCTATGCATAACAGAAATTTGAGGCATGTAGCATAAATTGGGTTCAAAAATGGCCCGAATCGCTTCGAGATAAAGGGTAGGCACTGCCGCCGTTGACTCGACTTGTCGGATGCACTGCCGTGCACTCAAATTATAAATGCGGAAGTAGGTCTCTGTCTTTTTGTTATGTTTTTTCGACTTAGTGGCTATACCAATAATGATGGAATTTGTCAAGGAAATACTATGTATCTGTAGGAAGGACACCGGAAATATTTTTTTCGGTATGAATACAGTTGTATTCACGAAATTTTTGGAACTTATCGAATGGTGTCGTGTGTTAGTTTGTAATGTTACATAGGTTGCTCAAACTGTGCTTCTCGCGCGATTTGTTAGTGTATGATTGGTTATTAAATTTTGTTTAGAGACAAATCGTATTATTTAATATGGAGTGTGATTTGCTCAACACTGTACTATTATTTTGTGTCTGCTTGAAAGTTTCTGGCACCAGTTTATTTTGTCTTCTTTTTTGACATGCCTGGCGGGTGTAAACCTAGCCAAAAGTATAGCTCTAGCAGAGTACGAGCAGCTAAAGTTATTAGAACCCAAGATTCGGATGCTCATGCTAAAGAAAGAAGAAAAGACCAAGCAGAATTAAAGCTGCCATTAGTTAAACAACCCCCCCCCCCCCACACACACACACACATCCCCGAACCCCCGCACCTTCTTTTGTTTTTCTGTTTTTAAATATGTTGGAAATTAATTCTCTTCATGAGACAGGTTCAACCGTTTGAGCATACTGATTCATCCAGAACAAAGCAATTAACCTGCAAATATGTACCGGAACATTTCACGTTTGGGTTTCCATTGAATAAATACAAGGAAAATCAGCAGTATCATTACCAACAATGCCCCAATCTCTGCTAACAATTAATATGCGTCGTAGCCTAGCAATGAGCATTGTCGCTGGTTTAACTACCACCTCAAATAAATAACAAGTAACTTCCAAACTAACCATAGGAACAAAGTAAAATCTAAAGCTTTTGTTAAACTCGTTTGCCTCTATATAATATAGAAATGTCAGGTTTATAGCTTAATCCGGAGCAAAGTAATTTAGCCGCAAATATGTGCCAGAATTTTTCATGTTTGGGATTATAATTAAACTAGCTGATACCTGCGACTTCGTACGCGTGGATTAAGAATTTCTTTGCCAGAATTGAATATAGAAAGTTTTTGGTAACGAATGATTGGTCCCAAACAACACCCAGTCGGCATAATATGACAGGAAAGCCATCACTATATAATTCTACCGTCGAACCTGTCTCTTGAAGAGAATCAATTCCCAACATATTTAAAAACCAAAAACAAACGAAGGTATTGGATGAGAGGAGGGGGGGGGAGGGGTTTAACTAAGGGCAGCTTTATTTCAGATTGGTCTTTTCTTCCTTCTTCTGCATGAGCATCCGATTCTTGGGTTCTAATAACTTTAGCTGTTCGTGTTCTGCTAGAGCTACAACTTAGGCCAGTTTACGCCCGCAAGGCATGTAAAAAAAGAAGACAAAATAAACTGGTGTCAGAAACATTTAAGCAGACGCAAAGTAATAGGACAGAGAAAATCTACATCTATACTAAATAATAAGTTTTTTTCTCTAAACGAAATTTATTAACAAACTATTCACTAAGATAATGCGCGAGAAGCAGACCTTGAGCAACCGACCTAACATTACAGACTAACACACACATCCGTCTCTCCGTCACCATTCCATAAGTTCTCAAAATTTCGTGACTACAACTGTTAATCATACCGAAAAAAAATTTCCTGTACCCTCCCCACAGATTTTCTTGTCAAATTCAGTCAATACCGGTATAGTCATTTAGTCGTCATAACGTAACAAAAGACAGAGACTTACTTTCGCATTAATAGTATTATTACTGCAGATCACACACACACTGACTGCGAATCACCCCTGAGCGTTAAATATAACGTAAAAAGTGTGCACCTACAGCATTGAAAGACTACTTACGATTTTCCTCGCATTGCACACCTAAATTTGTGATATCTACAGTTTAACGTTCAATCCGAATAACCGACGGTCCAGGCGTGACTCTTACGATCAAAAACAATTTTTAAAAATCTTTGCCTCCACTTTTTTTTTTTTTTTTTTTTGGGCCTTCTTCCTCCCCTTCAGCCCTACCTTTCGCTCACCATTAACCCGTAACCAGTAAGGTCGGGTCCTGGGAGCCCCAGCCAGTTATGTTTATTCTGTAATTCCCATACCCGACGCTTGTAGGAGCTGTGATTCCCAGTACCTTTCAGGCAGTAGCTTCTGAGCTGTTGACCGAAGTGGTTGTCTTGCAGTAAGTGATTTATGAGTTTTATTCAACAATTATCTGAGTGTGGGAACCGTGTGACCCCACCATACCGTTAGTGAAACTTTTTTAATAAAATTAATTTATATTTTTTCAGTCAAAAATGGCATATTCACAACGACATTCAATGAATGTTAATGATCCCAATTTTCTGGAATGGCTGGAAGAAGCTATGAGCGATTGTGGAAGTGACGAAGATCTAGAAAGTGACCATGATTCGAATTCGGAGATAGATTATGGCACCGATGACAATCAAGAAAATGAAGTTAAATCAGGTATTTCTTTGCAAAATTTTGAACAAGGAGTGCAAGAAAATGTTGCATCTCAGGGCATGATAACGCACAACTATTTTGGAAAAAATAGGTTCAAGTGGTGTGCCACACCACCTGCCATAAATGTAAGAACCCGTTCCCATAATATAATTGTCCATTTACCAGGAGTTATAGGTCCTGCTAAGCAACTAGGGAAAAGTTGCTCTGAGCTAGCTGCTTGGTCTTGTATATTTACAAATGATATTTTAGATGAAATATTATTATGCTCAAATAAAAAAATGGAGGCCGTAAGAAATAACTTTACAGATAACAAATATTTGGTAGCAGATATTGATCTTGTGGAGTTGAATGCATTCTTTGGCCTTCTCTTTTTCACGGCTATTTTCAAGTCGAATGATGAGGATTTGACATCAATTTTTGCAACTGATGGGACAGGCCGAGAGATTTTCAGATGTACTATGTCTGAGAAACGATTTGCTATAATTTTAGCTGCCCTCCGTTTTGACGATTCATGCACTAGACAAGAGCGTACAAAAACAGACCCAACCGCAGCAATTTCTCATATATTTGGTCTATTTCTAAAAAATTGCAAAGAAAATTATTCTATTAGCGACCAGGTATGCATTGATGAAATGCTTATTGGCTCTCGAGGGAGGTGTAAATTTAGAATGTATACCCCAAGTAAGCCAAGAAAATACGGTCTAAAAATTCTTGCAATCAATGATGCAAAAACTCATCATTTTTTAGACGGTTACATTTATGCTGCAAAGGAAGTGATAGCAATACTTTGTCAGAAGAGGAGAAAAAAATTTCAAAATCAACGCAGGCTGTCCTTAGGCTGACAAAGTCAATTGAAGGAACCAACCGCAATATTACGGCTGACAATTGGTTCTCATCCATTGAACTTGTGAGAGAGTTGAGGAAAAGGGGACTTACCTATGTTGGGACTTTGAAGAAAAATAAAAAAGAAATCCCAAAAGAATTTCTTCCCTCAAAAGCAAGGAAATGCGGAACATCAGTTTTTGGCTTTGGGGAAAATATTACTTTAGTATCCTATGTCCCCAAACCAAGAAAGGCAGTGGTTTTAGTTTCCTCGATGCATCACAGTGCTACTATTAATGACGAAACCGGAAAGCCTGAAATAATACATTATTATAATGCTACGAAAGGAGGAATCGATGCTCTTGACGAGAAATGCACAATATACTCCACAAACAGAAGAAGCAGAAGGTGGCCTCTCACGGTATTTTATGCGATGCTGAATATTTCTTCTGTAAATTCATATGTGATTTATTCATCAATGCCGGAAAACGGACAATTATCCAGGTTTGCTTTTATTAAAAATTTGGCGAGGCAGCTGGTTGAGGCACAACTTCAGAGGAGGGTAACAAATTGCACATACCGCGTGAACTTAGACAATCGATTGCTAGGTTGGTAAATTACCAAATACCAAAGCCTTCAGCTGTACCTGGTAAAATAATAAGGTGTGGGAAGTGCCCAAGGAGCAAGGATAAAAAAACAAAGGTTTACTGTGCTCATTGCAGTACACCAATATGCATGGATTGTGCCGTGAGTGTCTGTGAAGACTGCCTGTAAGAGTGGTTGTGATTTGTGAACAATTTTTTTAAAATTATCTTTTGTCCAATTTTTTTATGTTCGTTGTATAGTAAAAAATATAAATCAACCTCAATTTTTAAGATTTTTTATGTACTTATGTCTGAATTTCAATGTTTAATATTTTGTAATTTTCATTTTTACAGTTTTGCTTTTTCTTAAATATACTTTTTTATAAAATCCAAATTTTCATTTATTGTGTTCAATCCCATTTAGATACCTTTAGATATGATGTGAGATTGCAAAAAAAATTGTTTTGATTTTAATTGAACATTAACACTGACATTTTGAATAACAAATATTGGGGTCATGGTGACCCCACCTTACCGGTTATGGAACAACTTATGGACCATATTGGTTACGGGTTAAGTAGCATCTTTGCCTGGCTCTATGCCTTTGTTTATTAATTCATGGGGTGTTCTGTTCCCCTTTTCCATAATGTGTTTATCATTCATTTTTTCTAGTTTTGGTGTTTTCTTACTTTATTCGTTTATAACAATTAAGAAATTTGCAAAGGAGCTTTTATTTTGAGCGGGTGTCAATTTGTTGTATTCTTCTGTTAGGTAAAACCAGTATTCTAGTTTTGTTTTGCCCTTATTTGAGAATGTGTAGTAGACGGCGTGTCCTAGTAGCCACATTGTGGCAATATGTTTTGTATCGGGATACGCTCTCCTCTGTGGTCTTATTAAATCTTCGGTTCTGATCTGATTTTTTGCGGTCCTGTTTATTATCGCGACTTTTTCCTTAGTCCATTCCCATATTTCTTTCATTTCTTCACACTCAAATCTGTGGACTAGTGTATCGATTTGTTGGCATTGGCTGCACTCGTTTGTATTGCTGAGATGTATTGAATGTAGTTTCTCATTAGTGCTTATCATATCATTAACCACTTTGTACCACGTGGATTTAACCCCCAGGTTTAACGTTTTATTGTTGATATTTTTCCAAATTTGCTGTCAGCTGCAATGTTTGTATTTATCTTCTTGTCTGTTCCTTTGGTTTTGACAATTCATTTCTTCTAGGAGGTGTCTTGTTTTGATCTTGGGGCTTTGTTTCTGTGATAGGTAGCTGATTTGTAGATGGTATTGCTTTATATGACTCAATTTGTGGTGGATTCCTCCTACATTCACCGGTGGTGTTTTGCTGATTGGTTGTAGTTCATTTGCCAGTACGCTTGTTATACTTTGTGGTAGGTTGTTTAAGATCTTCAGCATTGTTGTAATAAATAATGCTCTGTACTTCAGCTCTATGTCGATTAGTCCTAAACCTCCTTTCATTTTAGGAAGAGTCACTGTTGTATATTTTATCTTTAAGATGTTTCATCTTAATATGAAGTTACAAAGGCACGAAGTTATTCTCTTGGCGATTGAAGCTGGAATTGGAAAATGCTGCCTAAGTATAATAGTTTTGAAACGATGTATTCATTGACAAGGTCCACTTTCTGGTACATATTTAGGTTCCTGGTGTTCTCTTACAGCTCCTCTTATCGCATTTAGCTTTGTCATCCAGTTTCTGGCTATCATTTTTAGTGGGCACGTGTGCAGTTCTACTCCTAAAACATGCATTGTTTCTCTTTCTTGTATCCAGTGAGGCTGTTGATATGGAATGCCGTTACCTAGTTTCAGCATCTTGCATTTAATTAAGTTTATTTTTGCCCCAGTTGCACGACAATATTTTAAGATGTTTTCCCTGATGATTTTTATTTCTTCGACGTTTCTGGCCACTACACATACGTCATCGGCATAAGTTCCGCAAGTAATTTTTCTGTTTGCATATTTTATTCCCGATATTGTGGCGTTTATGTATAGCAATAGAGGTTCCAGAGCAATTGAGAAAAGCGCCATTGATATGGGGTCACCCTGTCTTACAGACCTTTTTATTTGCACTGCTTTTGTTCTGAAGCCATTGACTAGAAATTTTGATTCTGCTTCATGTAGCAGTTTCTGTATAATTTTTATAAAAGCGTTACTGAATCCAATTCTTTCTAATGTCTTTCGTATGTGCTCGTGACTGACCCTGTCGTAGACTTTATTAAAGTCGATGGACAATAGCTCTGCATTTATCCCTGTTACTGCTGCGGCCGCGATGATGTCTCTATACTCGCTTAACGTCCCCATGATTGTTCTGCCAGGTACTGCACAAACCTGGTGTTCCGCAATTATTTTATTCATCAGAGGCATCATTCTTTTTGTCAGTATTCTAGTAAACACCTTATAGTCTGAATTTAGTAATGATATAGGTCTCATTCCGTCTAGGGTTTTGTTGTTGTGTTTTTTTGGTATCAGAACTATTAATCCTTCTTTGAAGCTTTTGGGCACATTAGGTATTGTAAGCACATCATTAAGTACTTCCGTCAGTTGTTGTTGGATGGTTGGCCAGAAGTGTAGGTATACTTCTACTGGAATACCGTCAGGGCCAGGTGATTTGTTCCTTGCGGTTGTTTTTATAATTTCTTCTAGTTCTTCTTCTGTTATTCTACTTTCCAGTTGTACGTTGTCATTTGCGTCGAGTCCGTTGCACACCACACTGAGTAAGTCATTGGAATCTTCCTCGTCAATACTTTCCTCATGGTATAGTTCCTGAAAGTGCTTATTAACTTCGTTTATAATTTCTGTTGGTTTGTTACAACAGTCTCGTAGGAATCCCTTGGATAGATCAGGGGTGCACTACACACGGGAATCGGCTACACGGGTGGCAGGGGCCGTGTGGAATGCATTGGGGGTTTTTTTAGGCTGAGGGAGGATGACCCTGAGGAGGAAATTCAGTTGCGGAGAGCCAAGATAAATTCATCACCGCGTGTTAGGGGCAGCTTAAAAGAATCCCAAACATTAAAAAGATCTAGTAGTTAACTGCAGAAGTGTTTGTAATAAACAGCCAGAACTCGAAAACGTTATTCGTAGTACAGATGCTGATATCGTAATAGGCACAGAAAGTTGGTTAAAACCGGATATAAGTTCAACCGAAATTTTTAATAGTAACATGAACATTTTCCGTAAGGATGGGTTGCATTCTCAAGGAGGTGGTGTATTTATAGCTGTTAGTAAGTACCTCCCATGTAGCGAAATAGATGTCCATACTGTCTGCGAAATCATATGGATCAAGCTCAACGTAGCTAGGACAAAACTTGTGATAGGCTCCTTCTATCGTCCACCCGATGCAAGCGTAAATATTGCCGAGGCCTTAAGAAATAATGTAAATAATATAGCACGGCAATTTCCGGACCATACAATAATGCTAGGAGGTGACTTTATCTAGCCAGATATCGACTGGACTAATTACGTTCACGTTACTGGGGGCAGGGATAAAGCAGCTTGCGAAATCATTCTAGACCTCTTCTCAAACCACAATCTTGAACAGCTCGTAACTGAACCAACGCGATGCCTCAACGGTAACGAAAATATTTTAGATATAGTTGTTACAAATAGGCCTGAACTATTCACGAATATTTCTACCACCGCAGGAATAAGTGATCACAAAGCTGTAATTGCTACAGTAAAACTAACAACCACGCGCAGAAAGAGAAAAGAGAGGATCGTTTACAGATTCGAAAAGGCTTCAAAAGAGTGTTTTAGAGCGTATTTGAGGCATAATTACCACACCTTCTTAGTAGCAGGAGGCACCGTTGAAGAGAGGTGGCATCGATTCCTACATATAGTCGGGGAAGGTATGAACTTGCATATACCGAAACGGACAATCAGGGAAGAGAACGATCCCCCATGGTACACACGGGAGGTTAAAAGGTTACTCAAGAAGCAAAGGAAGCTACATGCACGATCAAAAAGGACGATGCATCGGACTGATTTAGATAAGCTACTGGAGATAAGGGGACGTGTTAAGAATGCGATGCGTGAGGCCTTTAATAACTTTCGTGAAAATTCTCTCTCTAAGAGCCTCACTGAAAACCCTAAGAAATTTTGGTCGTATGTAAAAAAAGTTAGTTGTAGTGGGAACAATAAGCCAGTTCTAATAAAAGACGGACGGGAAGTTGAAGACAGCCGCGACAAGGCTACCATATTTAACACCGAATTCAAAAATTCATTCACGCGAGAAAACATGGAAAACATCCCCACTTTACCACATCGTGTGGAAGTAGAGATGGATCCGATAGAAATTGATAGCGTAGAAATTGTAAAGCAATTAAAACTCCTGAAGTGGGGTAAAGCGCCGGGTCCCGATGGTATACCGGTAAGAGTATTTTCCGAATACGCGGAGGATATTGAACCATTTCTGTCAGATATATTCCGTAAATCACTAGAAGAGAGAAAAGTACCTTCTAGCTGGAAGATAGCACAGGTAATTCCCGTTTTTAAGAAAGGAGATCGAAGTGATCCTCGGAATTATCGACCCATATCTCTAACATCGGTCTGCAGTAGAATTCTGGAACATGTCATATGCTCGAACATAATGAAGTTTCTAGATGAGAACGAGTTACTTACACCATGTCAACACGGATTTCGGAAGAAGAGATCATGTGAAACACAATCGGCCCTATTCTCCCACGACATAATGAAAGTTATAGATGCAGGTTCGCAAGTTGATGCAGTTTTTTTGGATTTTCAGAAAGCTTTTGATTCTATGCCACACAACCGACTTTTAGCGAAGATTCGAGCTTACGGTATTTCGGCTTAGATTTGCGAGTGGATATGTGATTTTCTAACAGGTCGATCACAGTATGTCGTTGTTGACGGGGAAGCCTCTTCTAAGATAAATGTTACTTCGGGCGTTCCTCAAGGAAGTGTAATAGGTCCACTTCTTTTCTTAATATTTATAAACGATCTAGGTGACAACGTCAAATGCTGGTTGCGATTGTTTGCCGACGATGCGGTTATCTATAGGGAAATAAGGTGCTCCGACGATTGCTTAGAAATTCAGCGTGATTTGGATGCTATTTTCGATTGGTGCCGTAAATGGCAGCTTACACTAAATTGCAAAAAGTGTAAGGCAATGCGGATAAGTAACAAGAAGAATCAGTTTGTTCACGATTACAAAATAAACAATTCAGCTGTTGACACGGTTGATTCCGTGAAGTATCTGGGGGTGATAGTACAAAGCAACATGAAATGGGACATGCACATAACTTCCGTCGTAGGCAAGGCAAATTCTAAATTACGATTCATAGGTCGTATTTTGAGGAATTGTAATGCTCAAACAAAGGAGATAGCGTATAAAACACTAGTGCGTCCGCATCAGGATTACTGTCGTGGGGTTTGGGACCCGTATCGCAAGGTTCTGATTGACTCAGTTGAGAGGGTGCAGTGGAGAGCCGCTAGATTCGTCACTTGTTGTTACAGCCCTTATGAAAGCGTCACAGAATTGATACATAGATTGGGCTGGGATAGTTTGGAAGACAGGCGTCGTAGCTTGCGTTCGAATTTATTGGAGAATATGCGAAAAAATTTAAATTTCGAGTGCAATGAAATACTTCTTCCACCAACCTATTTAGGTCGCAATGACCGGAGGGATAAGATTAGAGAAATAAGATGCCGTACTGATACTTATATGTATTCCTTCTTTCCTCGCACTATTCGGGATTGGAATGGGCGTGTTTAGGATTGGTGCTTAGCACCCTCTGCCACCACAATTTTTGTGATTTGCAGAGTGTGAATGTAGATGTAGAACAGTGTCTTCACCGATTCTCAAGTTTTTAAGAATTTTGATCCTTGCTCTTTTCTTTTCCCGCATAAAGTGGTATATTGAAGTCTTTTCCTCTGGTACAGCATATTTGGTTTTCGATCTGATCATCATTTGCTCCAGTTCGGAACGTTTTATTGCTACTAGTTTAGCTTTTATTCTTTTTATTTTTATAATGTCTTAAGTTAATCTGTCAGTATTCCGGTAAGGCGTTACAGGCGTTAACATTTGGGGATTGATCTTTTGGGTGTAGCACGCAGTTAAAGTCGCCTCCTATTATCAATCTGTTGGTATTTGTTGGTAGGAGGGGTAGCATATCTTCTTTGAAAAATTTCGATCTTTCGTTTCTTTTGTGTGTTCCGGACGGAGCGTAAATATTACATATTGTCACTGTTTTAATCGTGATGGATATTCCTTTGCCATTTTCTATAGTGATAAGATTGTTGTGATCAATCCCATCTTTCATTAAAATCGCAGTTCCGGCTTCGTTGCCTTGATTATATACGTATTCATATCCTGTTATGTCAAGGACATTGGTATTACAAACTTCCTGAAGGAGGGCTATATCTACATCAGCGGCATATAGGAAGTCTTTTAGACATTCTGTTTTTGTTTTGCTTGTTATCCTGTTCAGGTTTATCGTTGCTATACAATATGATTGCATCTCTGTCGGTACTTGCTGTGTTTCCTTTTTACCGTGCTGTCAATTTCTTGATACAGTTTTATTGTTAAGTTCTTTTTGTCATTATTGCTGTATCTTTGTTTCAGTTCTTTACGGATTCTCTGAGGTTTCAGACTGTATGAGTGCGCTCTGTTGGTTCCCCTTGTGATCGGTCTTCTGCCCGGCTTAGATAGGTGTTTGCTTTTTCTCTATCTCCTTCTAATAGCATACTGGTATCAGAGGGTAGTTCTTCTATTGACATTGGTTGGATTTTTTCGTATGCTTGTGTTTTATTTTATTCCCTTTTGCTCTGGTGTTTTCATTACTTTCCACTTCTTTTGACTATATACTTATTTGTATAGTGTATGTCTCGGGTCTCCTCTTTGCGCGTATCTTTCTTCCAGCCTTATCGAGTCGTGTCCACTCCATTTCATCAGCCGTCGACTGAGTATAATTCGTCTTCGTGAGATCACTTCTTTCGTTTTCTGATTCCATTGCTTCCTCGATTTCATTTGGATATTTAAGTATTTCTTCTAAGTCTTTCCGTTTTATTGTTTCTGTTGTTATTGGATTTCCCTGATCTTTACAGTTTGAGTCCTCCGTCTCCTTAGTTTGGAATTTATCTTCTTCTGTTTGGTTTGTTTCAACGATTTTGCCTGCTATGCCTTTTTCCTGTGTTGTTATTTCTGTCGTTTTCTCTTTACCGTCAGCTTCCTGCAATGGAGGGAATTGCTGTGCGTGTACGGGTGGATGGTTTCCGTTGTTTTCCTGAAAAGCTGTCCGGTTCACATATGTGATTTGCAGTGTTGTTGACGGGTTTTTCTGTTGTTTCCTCTATACTGTCGTCTTCCTGTGGTGGAGGAAATTGCTGTGCGTATTCAGGTTGATGGCTTTTGTTCTTGTTTTCCTGAACAGCTGTCCGCTTCACATATGTTAAAGGCAATGTTGATGTTTGTTTCTTGGACAGTTTGCTCTTACGTGATCAACAGAATTGCATACAGCGCAAGTTCTTGGCTGGCCATCATACATTACCAAAGCACGGAAACCACACACATTGATATAAGATGGGATATGCCTAGATACTTCCATTTTTGCTATCCTCACTCCGTTTGACTTTTTGTATCTTATGTTCCCACTCCACTTATCTTCCATTATCTCCATTACTGTTCCGAATCGTTTAACTGCGTGTAGTATTGCTTCACTTGTTACTTCAAATGGAAGATTCAGTATTCTCACATGTCTAATTCCCATTCCTGCATTAGATACTTTAACACTGCTAACGTTTCCGTCTGAGTGATTGAATTTCAAGTTTCCGGAGTACAACTCAATTATTTTCTCACATTTTCGTTTGTCATTTTCACAAAAAACACTATTCTGAAAAGAATCTAACTGAATCCCTACGATTTCTTCGTCATTCAGTTTGACCGTGTCGTATAGCCACTCGTGAATCTCAAAGGCCGTTGTCTAACATACGCTCGGTCAAACGCAAATTTCACTGTATTCTTTCTTGTTAACGTCGCATGCGCCATTGCTTACCTCTTCTGTTTTCTTTGGCCGATGACCTGCCTGATGACTGTAAATCTTCAGCTTCTTACAATATCACTTTACTCTCTTGAATATTTCTTCGAACACTTTAACACTTAACCACTGTAAACTCGGAGCTTCGCGGCAGTTGTCCGTTTATACGTCCGTACCCGCCGGCTGCTAGCACCGAACTGCCACTGGGATTTGATCCGGCGGTACAAACATTAATAAGCAAGCGCGTTAACCAACGGGCTACCAGCTCACAGTAGTGTATGGGACTACAGAGTCATTACATCCTAAACGTCGGTCTATGTTCGTTTCGGTAATTTTTCAAATTTACGTGACAATATGACGAGAAATTGTTCAACCAAATATAGACAATATTTTTCTCCATGTTTCAAAGGAAAAGTGTGCAAAGTTTCATCGAAATCGGATGAAAACTTTGGATTTTATGAAGAATAAACAAACAAATATTCATATTTTTATATATAGATAAATACGGGGAAAAACTCCAATATCAGATTTTTCTTATGATTTAGGGATGAAACCATGTATATTTACCAAATTACTTGTTTCTAGGATTACTGGAAATACAGTGGAATTATGATGTCGGGGTGTTGTGGCGAAATAAAATTTTGAATTTCAATAACTTCAAAAGAATGAAAAGGAAATAAGTATAATTAAACACTTTAGCTAAACAAATTAAGCTCACTCAACAGTGAAAATCTGAGCTTTCTAAAGTAATTAGGGTAGAAAGCGATTTCACGTTAGGGGTAGGTAAGGGGGTAGGTATATAAAAATTTACGAGTTCCAGACTTTTCTTATAATATGTGGGTAAAATTTTATCTGTGTAGCAAATTTCAGCTTTCTACGGCTACTGGAAGTGCCTTAGAATTTTGATGATCATATCAGTCAGTCAGTGAGTGAGTGACAAAATCTCTGAAGTTTGCATCCGAATAACATACGAACTAAGAACAGTAACATAATAAAATTCAGTACGTTTGCTAAGATTGCTGATATCTATGCATAACAGAAATTTGAGACCTGTAGCATAAATACGACCGAATCGCTTCGAGAAAAGGCTAGGCAGTGCCGCCGTTGACTCGACTTGGCGGGTGCACTGCCGTGCACTCAAATAAAGCTATAAAACCACCTAACAAAAACTATTTTAAAAGTAGAACATAAATCTTCAATAAGCAATCACAATCACAACCAACCAAACGACTATGGAACTGATTTACCCAAAAACCTGTATGATATAAAACGTCTCAAAAACCACTACCCTTAAAAATGGCAGGAACATCGCGACCCTCAAGACAAAAGAATCAATACATAAGAGAGATCCAAAAAAGGCCACAAGAATTGAAAACAGACGAATTGGTAAACAAAATGGAAGCACATACATTTAATTTAATTGCAATGGAACACAGGCTCCGGTGGCAATTTCCCTACACCCCCATCTTCCCCCCTATCCTGCAGCAACCTACATTAGCCCTCTACAAATTTTAGCTTTAAATTTTTTCATCGTTTTCGGTAAATTATTCTTCACCTCTCTTGATAACTCATTACAATTACCTGACACCCTTACCTAAAAAAGATAATCTTCCCACACCCTTGTGCCTGAAATCAAGTGCCAGCTTGTGGTCATAGTCATCTTTTCCCTTCAATGCACCACTTTTCATACCTATTGCAATATCTTTCCATGCCTCATTGCCAGTAAACGCCTTGTACACTCCCATAACACTCCTCATCCTTCCCCTGTCTTAAAATGAATCCCATTCCAGCTCCTTTATCATATCCGTCAAAGATTGCATTCTGCGATAATTTCCAGAAACAAATCTAGCAGACCTTTCTTGCACCCTCTCTAACCTTTGTATTGATATGTAAAACGAGGGTCCCATACTACACTACCATATTCGAGCAATGGTCTGACCAAAGTTTTGTAACCCAACTCCCTCACTTCTCTCGTACATCCCCTCATCAATCTCTCCAACAAGTGCAGAATTTTGAATCCTTTTCCTACCACCTGTCCAATTTGTCCTGCCCAGTTAAGCTTGTTATCAAATGTAATGTCAAGATATTTACATTTCAAGTCTACAGCAAGCAATTATTTCTCCACCCTATATTCATAATTAACCTTTTGTTTTTTATTTGTGTATCTAATTAGATGACTTTTCTTTGCATTTATCTTCATCCATGTTTACCAACCCAACTA
>JARYHS010008074.1:9054831-9091508 GCA_031002005.1 Vandiemenella viatica | reverse complement strand
GTGTTTTCTAATGAGGCAATTACACGTTGAACTCGTGAAGGGCAACCAACCGATACTAAATTCCCCCCACATTAAAGACACTCCCGGTGCTCCCTTCTGGTTTTTCCATAGGGGAGTTCATCCCAGTTGTTACGACACTATATTTCCTACGGTATCCACAGAAATTCATATAGTTGATACACCAAATAATTTCAAGAAGCTCCATT
This sequence comes from Vandiemenella viatica, assembly GCA_031002005.1. NCBI lineage: Eukaryota > Metazoa > Arthropoda > Insecta > Orthoptera > Morabidae > Vandiemenella > Vandiemenella viatica. The sequence continues at coordinate 9,091,302 of JARYHS010008074.1, read as the reverse complement.
TACGTAACAGGAGGAATCAATAACCCCATGCAAATAATTTTGTTTTTGTTTTGAAAAAGTGTTTAACTTCCCCTAAGTACACAAATATGATTTTGAAAGTTGCGAGTGCTTTTAGACACCTAAGTTTTAATGATATATAGTGCGTAAATTAAATTAGAGAAGTATTTTCATTCGCTTGCAAAGGCCACCATTTAACTTAATGGATTGCACGCAAAGCGATAGATGAAGGCGGAGCTCGCTCTCTTTTAAATCTGTCCTTAGCGGTGGGTGTACGGAATTTGTATGATTTTAAGCTTCAATAGCATAGTGTGTATCGACGGAGTATTTTCCTTATGTTCTTGGATAAAGGTAACCTGATTCTTTTAGGTGCAGCATGTTCCATCGCTAACACAGGCCCATAACAAGAGAAACCATTCTCCAACTCTACCAGCCCTTAAGTACTTACTAAGGTCTAATGAACAAATTATGGACCTTAGACCCGTGATCCCTCCACACCAGGCCTACAGCCCAGGGGCACGGTTCCATTCTGACGCTCTGCGAGTCTTTTCTCCTCCATGATGAAAGCCACATCGAGTCTTCATGTATTGGCTGAAACAACCTCTAAACATTGCTGGCTTGGGAAAGATACTTCAAGTGAATAGATGTTTATTAGTGATATTACTGATTGCATTACAGTTATTTCCATGCATTACTTCTATATTTTCATATGTTTGCCAATGTACTCCATTTCAATGAATTGACTAAAGTACCTTATTCTTTTCCCTGCTATTTCAACTGCTAACACTGAATCCATGTTCATTACAAGGTATAAATAATAGTAGGAATACAGTAATATCTTTGATCTCATGATCACATATCTCAGGTAAAACGAACCAGGGAGTGGTTGATCAGAGACGAACCTAGAGTTCTGTGGCGTGAAACCGCTAGGGATACTACATGGAATCTCGTTCTCGATGTTGAGGGAATAACTAAACTGCTTATGAATGTAAATCCCAATAATGCTCCTGGACCAGACGGTATTCCTATAAGATTCTACTCTAGGTACGCAAAGGAAATAGCGCCGAATTTGATGAAATTATACACCGCCTCCTTGGATCAAGTAAAAATACCAGTCGAATGGAAGACCGCCATCGTAATTCCAGCGTTCAAAAATGGGAATGTTAATAATCCTCTAAACTCAAACTTCAATATTTTGCAGGATTTTAGAACACATCTATTCAAATGTCATGCGGTTTTTGGATGAAGGTGAGCTTTTAAACCCAAATCAACATGGATTCAGAAAATACCGATGCTGCGAAACACAACTTGCCCTTTTAATTTACGACAGTAGGTATAAATTGGGGCTATTCAGACACAATAGACCTGTCAATCATTTTCACACCTCTATTGTTCTCCCCCTCCCACCTGTCAATCATTTTCACACCTCTATTGTTCTCCCCCCTCCCACCCGCCAATCATTTTCACACCTATTGTTCTCTCCCCCCCCTCCCACTTGACTAACCACTTGACTTGAGGGCCACTTGACTAACCACTTGACATGAGGACCAATTGACTAACCTCAGTTACACCCCTATTGTCCTTGACCACGCACCCCTCTAGCCGTACCAGGTGTGACGCAGCCGTTGCCAGACCACTTGAGCGAGCAACTGGACTTTAGGACAGATGTCGACCTGCCGCTCCTTTTTTTTCGAACGAGGAATTCGCGGAGGTATTTGCCAGTGCGTGCCGAGGCAAATAACAGGTACATGCCGAGGCAAATACCAGTTACATGCCGAGGCAAATAACAGGTACATGCTGCGGCGGTGGGGGCGGGCGCCGCCACGTGGTTCGCCGTCGGGTTGGCCACGTGCTGTCGATTTTATTTATATTGAGCGCTTAATAAAATGCGATTTAAACCAATGAGGTTTCTTTCTTAAGTTAGGAATTAATGTCTTTAAACATACGACGAACGAGAATATGGATGCTCAGACGGGGATTCGAACCAGCGATCGTTGTTTGACGGCATTCAATGGACGGGAATAAGCAATATACTTTATATTGAGCGCTTAATAAAATGCGATTTAAACCAATGAGGTTTCTTTCTTAAGTTAGGAATTAATGTCTTTAAACATACGACGAACGAGAATATGGATGCTCAGACGGGGATTCGAACCAGCGATCGTTGTTTGACGGCATTCAATGGACGGGAATAAGCAATATACTTTATATTGAGCGCTTAATAAAATGCGATTTAAACCAATGAGGTTTCTTTCTTAAGTTAGGAATTAATGTTTTTAAACATACGACGAACGAGAATATGGATGCTCAGACGGGGATTCGAACCAGCGATCGTTGTTTGACGGCATTCAATGGACGGGAATAGGCAATATACTTTATATTGAGCGCTTCGATTTAAACCAATGAGGTTTCTTTCTTAAGTTAGGAATGAATGTCTTTAAACATACGACGAACGAGGATATGGATGCTCAGACGGGGATTCGAACCAGCGATCGTTGTTTGACGGCATTCAATGGACGGGAATAAGCAATATACTTTATATTGAGCGCTTAATAAAATGCGATTTAAACCAATGAGGTTTCTTTCTTAAGTTAGGAATTAATGTCTTTAAACATACGACGAACGAGAATATGGATGCTCAGACGGGGATTCGAACCAGCGATCGTTGTTTGACAGCATTCAATGGACGGGAATAAGCAATATACTTTATATTGAGCGCTTAATAAAATGCGATTTAAACCAATGAGGTTTCTTTCTTAAGTTAGGAATTAATGTCTTTAAACATACGACGAACGAGAATATGGATGCTCAGACGGGGATTCGAACCAGCGATCGTTGTTTGACGGCATTCAATGGACGGGAATAGGCAATATACTTTATATTGAGCGCTTCGATTTAAACCAATGAGGTTTCTTTCTTAAGTTAGGAATGAATGTCTTTAAACATACGACGAACGAGGATATGGATGCTCAGACGGGGATTCGAACCAGCGATCGTTGTTTGACGGCATTCAATGGACGGGAATAAGCAATATACTTTATATTGAGCGCTTAATAAAATGCGATTTAAACCAATGAGGTTTCTTTCTTAAGTTAGGAATTAATGTCTTTAAACATACGACGAAAACACATTTCTGAAAGCTCATTTAACGTAATATTAAGCACGTCATTTCTACCCCAATCACACTAAGTACGATGATAAAATTTATACAGCGTTGATTGTAAAAAACTGAACTTTCTATTTATCTAAAAATACTTTTTAAAAAACTTCTATTTCCGATAGCTGATTACAAATTTCGTTCGCTGAGCCAGAGGTTGGTGCCCTAAAGAGGGGCCGAGTCTCACACAATGCTCCCTTTTGTTATCGCCCACTCGAACGCGCCTGATGCACAGACCTAAGCGCAACTTCATTTCGCGTAATATTAAGCTTTTAATTTCTACTCTTGGCATAAAGCGAGAAAAAAAATGTTTATATCATGATAATTCTATGAAAATAACCTTTCCAATTAAACTATAATATTTTTTAAAAAACTTGTACTTCTGATAGTTGATCTTAAATTTGGGGCTCTGAGCCACGCTTTGTATTGCTGGGGGGTGAGGTTTCTATAGCGTATTGTATGTACCGTTGCTGCGGGGCGTTAATTGTGCGCGCTAAGAGTGGCTGTTTAGAAAATTAAACTCCGCAAACAACACAGTAGCGTTCACGCAGCGTCGTTGATGGTTGTACGTAGAGCTTGAATCGAAAATTTACTGCCGCTGCTGCATTGTAATAAATTATTTAGGTGGAATATACCGATTCCACTAGGATCATCCTGTACTAAGAAATGTTCCCAGGACGGCTGCAGAGGTGTTTCCTAGCTGACCAAGACTTACTAACTGCGATAAGTTCGGCGAAAGACGTTTGTGACGGCGAGTATTTTGGACAAAGTTTTGTGCATATTCTTACGACTCAGACCGAGCGTGGTGGGTGAGCGGTTAACTCTCTGGCCTCACATTCGGGAGGACGCGGGTTCGAATCCCCGTCCAGGCATCCATCGCGCGCTAGTGATAACAAACAAGTATCTGTGCATGCGAAGTAAATAAATATGGAGTCACGTTTATAGTGCGATACACTGAATGTCAATTGTGGATAGGAACGGAGCTCAGTTTCCTTATTTCACCTGTATAATGTTGTGGAAAAGCCTTGTAAAATCGAAGGGTGTTACCTGTATGCCTCTTCAGTCGTCTCTCATCGTGAACTTTACAGGCGACAGAGGATTGAACGAAGGAACGGGGGGGAATTCGACTATGGTCCTTTGTGGGAACCATCCCGGCATTCACCTCAAGCGGTTGCGGAAAAACCTTGTAAAATCGAAACTTGGTTGACCGGACGAAACCGCGTCGTCCTAGGTTCCAGACCAGTACAACCTGCATCAACCCAATTGTGGATAGGAACAGTGCTCCGTTACCTTATTTCACATGTCTAATGTTGCTGGCTGCAACGTTGTATGACAGATCAATTTTGATTCGTAGGTGGGTAAAGAACGTGCTTGAAGTGTGTAACTTATATGTAAGCAGCCAGGATAGTATGGATATCAGCCGAAAAATTAATGCTATGGAAAAAGCCTTTTTTTCTGGCTTCACCTCGTTGACGTCAAAATCGTTAGAAGTGGGAAAGGACCGGGGAGCAAGTAACTGGAAGAAATTCGGCAGTGACCTTTTGAACAAACCAAGGCGAAAATTCAGATGTGGGTGCCCGGACAAGGATTCGAAACCGCATCTTCCCGAATGCGAATCTCATGTGTATTAGCGTCAGACCACGAACTAAGGGATCACCATCGTAAGTGGATAAATTATTAGCGTACCAGAATGGCTTTACACCTCGCCAACATCGATATCATTAGAGGCGGGGATAGGATTGATGCAGGGAACGGTCACCTGGAGTGATTTGGGGAAACCATGGAAAACCAGAATATGGATGCTCAGACGGAGATTCGAACCAGCGCCCTTCTGAATGCATGGTCAGAACGTTAACACTCACCCACCACGCTCGGTAATTTTCGTGGGCAATACTGAAAAATATCTATTCTGAGAAGTAATTTTCTGCATGGTGCTTCGATAATCATGAAATTTCCAAACATCTGAAATGACTGGTTACGCAGATATTGCTGCCACCAGAGACACAGGGAAATAGTGTGAACTTTGACAAAACATCTTTAGCTGGTACGCTGCATGTTAGAGACTAATACAGTAACTCTAATCAACTACACAATCTTACTACTTATCTCGTTTCTTTGGCAGAGACATATTGCATACTGACCAGATATTGAGTGACCAAGACTTACTAACTGCGATAAGTTCGGCGAAAGACGTTTGTGACGGCGAGTGTTTTGGACAAAGTTTTGTGCATTTTTCTTACGGCTCATACCGAGCGTGGTGGGTGAGCGGTTAACAGGGAAATAGTGTGAACTTTTACAAAACATCTTTAGCTGGGACGCTGCATGTTAGAGACTAATACAGTAACTCTAATCAACTACTCAATCTTGCTACTTATCCCGTTTCTTTGGCAGAGGCATATTGCATACTGTACGGATATTGAGTGACCAAGACTTACTAACTGCGATAAGTTCGGCGAAAGACGTTTGTGGCGGCGAGTGTTTTGTGCGTATTCTTACGGCTCATACTGAGCGTGGTGGGTGAGCGGTTAACTCTCAGGCCTCACATTCGGGGGGACGCGGGTTCGAACCCCCGTCCAGGCATCCAAATTTGGGTTTTTAATGGTTTACCTAAATCATTCCAAGCGAATGCCGGTGTGTTTCCTTCAAAAAGGCGTCGGGAGGACGTGGGTTTGAATCCCTGCCCCGACCATCAAGATTTCGGCTTTCCATGCTTTTTATGAAATTACTGCATTCGGTGCTTAAGCCATCTGACGGGAAAGTGAAAAGCCCTCAACCTGACCTTCACATCTTTCACAACTTGCGTCGTAATGTAGTTACGCCTTAACACTTCCGTTGTTCGGTTTCAAGTTTAAACTGTAGGTTCTCTACACCCTGTTAAGTTCAAGTAGGCTAGGATAGAGGCGGAATGCGCAGGCAATAAAAAACCCTGGTCATAATGACCAAACGAGCCATTACTCCGTACTTCAGGTGAATGTTGGGTTGGGTCCTTCAAAAGACCATGCCTGAATTCCATTCCGATCCTTGCACCAGTCCTATCACAATTCGTGATCGGTAAAGATCTGGCCTAGCATTTTGGGAGGGCGTGGGCTCGAATCCCAGTCCGGGCATCCAGATTTGAGTTTTCCATGGTTTCCCCAAATAACTCGAGGCGAATGACGGGGATGATTTTCTTCATTTGCAATGGCCGAATTCCCCACCGTTCCTCGTCCACTGTCCTTTCCCACCTCTAAAGGCTTCGATGTCGACGAGGCGTAGAACCCTAAAAAAAGAAACCCACGACCACCAACTCCAGATGAATGTCGAGTTATTCATTCAAAATACCATGCCCGAATTCCTTCCCAGTCCTTGCCGCCAGTCCATACAATTATGGCCATTACATTCTCGCAATCACCATAGAGGGGGAATGCGCAGGCAATAAAAAACCCTGGTATCCCCACCTCTTCTTGACGGTCAAGGCGCTGGACACTGCAGGCTGCGCGTCGATGAGGTTCTTCCAAGTTGAATCGCTGAAGAAGATGCCGCTGGTGGGGTCAACATTTGGGTAAAAACATACAATTTTCGTCCTGGCAATCGTACGGAAGGAGACGGCGTTCTCACCAAGTGGAATGTTTGTCTGGGAGCTGCCTGTGTAGAACAAATCTAACACTACATCCAATACTTGAGTCAGCACGACCCATTCTACATACGTTAGTATAACCTTGGTGCGGTATCCAACTTTTTCGAGCACTACTACTGGCTCAAATTCGTGTTTGGACGATAAACCTATCGTCAAACGCTTAGAATCACCAGCATTTAGCTGATACACAGACGAAAACAACAGTACCGGGCTGGCCATCTCTGTACACTGGCACTAGCAGTCCATTTGGGTAGTAATCAGGTCTAGTCCGGGGTGGTGGGGGTAAAAAAAACATCAGTACCGGGCTGGCCATCTCTGTACACTGGCACTAGCAGTCCATTTGGGTAGTAATCAGGCCTAGTCCGTGGTGGTGGGGGTAAACGTGTTCAGTCCTGTCCTTATGTAAGGCTGTTACGACTGAAAAACTCTAACGCCAGACCATACATACCAAGCGGCATTACATTTTATTTGAAAGTACTGAGAAGTAAGGATTCGTTGTCCGGAATTATGGAGAACTGTTCTAGTGTTGTGTCAACGTGAGTTAAACACCGTGCTGTTATCGAATTTTTAACTGCTGACAAAGTGATTCCTACTGCGATTCATCGTCGTTTCAAAGCTGTTTATACCGACAATACCGTTGATAGGTCTACTGTAAATCGATTGGCATTAAAATTTGGTGATTGCGAGAATGTAAAGGCCATAATTGTATGGACTGGCGGCATGGACTGGGAAGGAATTCGGGCATGGTATTTTGAATGAATAACTCGACATTCATCTGAGTTGATGGTCGTGGTTTTCTTTTTTTATGGTTCTACGCCTCGTCGACATCGAAGCCTTTAGAGGTGGGAAAGGACAGTGGACGACGAACGGTGGGGAATTCGGCCATGTCAAATGAAGAATTTGTGGACATTTTATCTAGTAAAGTGCTACGAGACTATCATATGGCAACAGTGCAAAAACTGGTTGATATGCATATTCGTGATGTTTATGTGACTCAATTGGCCCCCATTTCGTCACTGGACTATAATCTACTAAAATATGAACTTATTGCATATAAAAATTTACTTGTATTACCTGTTATTAACAATGTAGTAATTAAGAATTATAACCCAGGATACTACATTGATGTGAACAGTGTGAATAAAATACACATACTAAGTTATTCAATTTGTTTTATTTTATCCACTTTCCATTAATAAAACCCTTTACAGAGTTATTTTTATGAGTTCCTGTAGTGGCGTGACGCTTCATCACTTACATACTGGTCTGAAGAGCGAATTGTAATAGACGCCAACATTCGAAAAGACATAAATTTGTTGGATATAAGTACGTATGCGGCTGTTTCTATGAATATCATAAAAAAACAGTGTGAAAATGTACAAAATCAAGAAATTTGGTCATATATAACAAAAATCGGTAAAAATGTAAATTTCGTCCATGAATGAAGTCAATGGTTGACATAAAAATCACACCTGCGTGTATCACAATATCGTTCATATAATGTGTGTGGATTACAGAAATACGTGTTATATGGGGGAAAAAAAGTGTAATGGCAGTCACCGGATAAACTAAAATGTGGTATTTTTTTTCAGTAATAATATTTTCAGATGAATAACGAAACTTGGTAGAGTTCTCCAGAGTCAACACACACGTCACGTAACCATCATGATAGACGTGTCAGTGGAAGTGCATCGGATGCTGCATTCACATGTGTATATGGAGTACTCTTTAAATTTCCTCCACAAAAGATGTAAATTGTATGAATTACATGTTTGCTCACTCTTTATTTTCATAACAATAATATGCAGAGTCTAAACACACATAACGTTACCAACATTATAGACACGTCAGAGGAAGTGCACAGCGTGATAACTATATATACTAGCCTAGTGTTTGTACCAAACGAGGTGAAACAACGTATATGTGTGCAGAAACTGACTTAACGCAGTTACACGGAAGGCAGTCTGCGTTTAAAGACAATGGCTCTCACTCTCTCTCTCACATACACGCATAACGTTACCATCAATATAGACACGTCAGAGGAAGTGCACAGTCGGAACAAGATCGTGAAAACAGGTAAAACATCACCGCAATTATACCACTTCACTATACGAAAGATGTCATCGGTTTACATGGTTAGAAGGTGTCCATCATGCCATACGATGTGTATTGAGTGCATCCACCAAAATAGAAAAAAAAGTGCGACATGATGCGGTGTTCTATCATAAATGAAACTCATTCTGTTCACGGCCTGATATGACATCGGACAACTTGAGTAGTACATACCTGTCGAAAGTCACACTAAAGTACTGAAGTTGAACTAACCAGAGCATGCAGAAGATGAGAACATCACAAGTTTCATTAAACAACACGACCCTCCACAAGACCGAAACATAATGGGCTCAATACCAGATGAAACATAAATTATGTTAGATATCAGTTAGTAAGTGCCACTTTCGATGAATTTCATTTAAAAAGTTCAAAATAGATAAAAATTCGGGAATACTGGTCAAATATAGCAAAATATTGGTTAAAAACTTATGGCACTTTCTGAGACAGAACTTATGCTAAAGTCTGGTTAATACAGAATGTTAAAATGTTTGTTAATAGTTGGTTAGAGTAAATTAAGGTTAGGTTATTTCAACTCACCATCTCATGGTGCCACTGATACATGGATATCCAAAAGTGTTTGCTGAGGCGGCTTGGGCCCCACCGCGGCCTAAGAGACCGGTATTTTGCGCGGCCTAAGAAGACCGAAATTTCGCGCGCCGGTTTTCCGGATGCAACGCGTTTGTATTTTTCTATACAGCAGCAGCTTACTGTGGGGCCCAAGCCACCTCAGCAAACACTTTTGGATATCCATGTATCAGTGGCACCATGAGATGGTGAGTTGAAATAACCTAACCTTAATTTACTCTAACCAACTATAACAAACATTTTAACATTCTGTATTAACCAGACTTTAGCATAAGTTCTGTCTCAGAAAGTGCCATAAGTTTTTAACCAATATTTTGCTATATTTGACCAGTATTCCCGAATTTTTATCTATTTTTGAACTTTTTAAATGAAATTCATCGAAAGTGGCACTTACTAACTGATATCTAACATAATTTATGTTTCATCTGGTATTGAGCCCATTATGTTTCGGTCTTGTGGAGGGTCGTGTTGTTTAATGAAACTTGTGATGTTCTCATCTTCTGCATGCTCTGGTTAGTTCAACTTCAGTACTTTAGTGTGACTTTCGACAGGTATGTACTACTCAAGTTGTCCGATGTCATATCAGGCCGTGAACAGAATGAGTTTCATTTATGATGGAACACCGCATCATGTCGCACTTTTTTTTTCTATTTTGGTGGATGCACTCAATACACATCGTATGGCATGATGGACACCTTCTAACCATGTAAACCGATGACATCTTTCGTATAGTGAAGTGGTATAATTGCGGTGATGTTTTACCTGTTTTCACGATCTTGTTCCGACTGTGCACTTCCTCTGACGTGTCTATATTGATGGTAACGTTATGCGTGTATGTGAGAAAGAGAGTGAGAGCCATTGTCTTTAAACGCAGACTGCCTTCCGTGTAACTGCGTTAAGTCAGTTTCTGCACACATATACGTTGTTTCACCTCGTTTGGTACAAACACTAGGCTAGTATATATAGTTATCACCCTGTGCACTTCCTCTGACGTGTCTATAATGTTGGTAACGTTATGTGTGTTTAGACTCTGCATATTATTGTTATGAAAATAAAGAGTGAGCAAACATGTAATTCATACAATTTACGTCTTTTGTGGAGGAAATTTAAAGAGTACTCCATATACACATGTGAATGCAGCATCCGATGCACTTCCACTGACACGTCTATCATGATGGTTACGTGACGTGTGTGTTGACTCTGGAGAACTCTACCAAGTTTCGTTATTCATCTGAAAATATTTATTACTGAAAAAAAAAAAAATACCACATTTTAGTTTATCCGGTGACTGCCATTACACTTTTTTTCCCCCATATAACACGTATTTCTGTAATCCACACACATTATATGAACGATATTGTGATACACGCAGGTGTGATTTTTATGTCAACCATTGACTTCATTCATGGACGAAATTTACATTTTTACCGATTTTTGTTATATATGACCAAATTTCTTGATTTTGTACATTTTCACACTGTTTTTTTTTATGATATTCATAGAAACAGCCGCATACGTACTTATATCCAACAAATTTATGTCTTTTCGAATGTTGGCGTCTATTACAATTCGCTCTTCAGACCAGTATGTAAGTGATGAAGCGTCACGCCACTACAGGAACTCATAAAAATAACTCTGTAAAGGGTTTTATTAATGGAAAGTGGATAAAATAAAACAAATTGAATAACTTAGTATGTGTATTTTATTCACACTGTTCACATCAATGTAGTATCCTGGGTTATAATTCTTAATTACTACATTGTTAATAACAGGTAATACAAGTAAATTTTTATATGCAATAAGTTCATATTTTAGTAGATTATAGTCCAGTGACGAACTGGGGGCCAATTGAGTCACATAAACATCACGAATATGCATATCAACCAGTTTTTGCACTGTTGCCATATGATAGTCTCGTAGCACTTTACTAGATAAAATGTCCACAAATTCTGTGTAGTATCTTGCAACTAGGTATCCCCACCTCTTCTTGACGGTCAAGGCGCTGGACACTGCAGGCTGCGCGTCGATGAGGTTCTTCCAAGTTGAATCGCTGAAGAAGATGCCGCTGGTGGGTCAACATTTGGGTAAAAACATACAGTTTTCGTCCTGGCAATCGTACGGAAGGAGACGGCGTTCTCACCAAGTGAATGTTTGTCTGGGAAGCTGCCTGTGTAGAACAAATCTGACACTACATCCAATACTTGAGTCAGCACGACCCATTCTTCATACGTTAGTATAACCTTGGTGCGGTATCCAACTTTTTCGAGCACTACTACTGGCTCAAATTCGTGTTTGGACGATAAACCTATCGTCAAACGCTTAGAATCACCAGCATTGAGCTGATACACAGACGAAAACAACAGTACCGGGCTGGCCATCTCTGTACACTGGCACTAGCAGTCCATTTGGGTAGTAATCAGGTCTAGTCCGGGGTGGTGGGGGTAAAAAAAACATCAGTACCGGGCTGGCCATCTCTGTACACTGGCACTAGCAGTCCATTTGGGTAGTAATCAGGCCTAGTCCGTGGTGGTGGGGGTAAACGTGTTCAGTCCTGTCCTTATGTAAGGCTGTTACGACTGAAAAACTCTAACGCCAGACCATACATACCAAGCGGCATTACATTTTATTTGAAAGTACTGAGAAGTAAGGATTCGTTGTCCGGAATTATGGAGAACTGTTCTAGTGTTGTGTCAACGTGAGTTAAACATCGTGCTGTTATCGAATTTTTAACTGCTGACAAAGTGATTCCTACTGCGATTCATCGTCGTTTCAAGGCTGTTTATACCGACAATACCGTTGATAGGTCTACTGTAAATCGATTGGCACTAAAATTTGGTGATTGCGAGAATGTAAAGGCCATAATTGTATGGACTGGCGGCATGGACTGGGAAGGAATTCGGGCATGGTATTTTGAATGAATAACTCGACATTCATCTGGAGTTGGTGGTCGTGGTTTTCTTTTTTTATGGTTCTACGCCTCGTCGACATCGAAGCCTTTAGAGGTGGGAAAGGACAGTGGACGACGAACGGTGGGGAATTCGGCCATGTCAAATGAAGAAATCACCCCGTCATTCGCCTCGAGTTATTTGGGGAAACCATGGAAAACTCAAATCTGGATGCCCGGACTGGGATTCGAGCCCACGCCCTCCCAAAATGCTAGGCCAGATCTTTACCGATCACGAGGTGTGATAGGACTGGTGCAAGGATCGGGATCGAATTCAGGCATGGTCTTTTGAAGGAACCAACCCAACATTCACCTGAAGTACGGAGTAATGGCTCGTTTGGTCATTATGACCAGGGTTTTTTATTGCCTGCGCATTCCCCCTCTATGGTGATTGCGAGAATGTAATGGCCATAATTGTATGGACTGGCGGCAAGGACTGGGAAGGAATTCGGGCATGGTATTTTGAATGAATAACTCGACATTCATCTGGAGTTGGTGGTCGTGGGTTTCTTTTTTTAGGGTTCTACGCCTCGTCGACATCGAAGCCTTTAGAGGTGGGAAAGGACAGTGGACGAGGAACGGTGGGGAATTCGGCCATGGCAAATGAAGAAAATCATCCCCGTCATTCGCCTCGAGTTATTTGGGGAAACCATGGAAAACTCAAATCTGGATGCCCGGACTGGGATTCGAGCCCACGCCCTCCCAAATGCTAGGCCAGATCTTTACCGATCACGAAGTGTGATAGGACTGGTGCAAGGATCGGAATGGAATTCAGGCATGGTCTTTTGAAGGACCCAACCCAACATTCACCTGAAGTACGGAGTAATGGCTCGTTTGGTCATTATGACCAGGGTTTTTTATTGCCTGCGCATTCCGCCTCTATCCTAGCCTACTTGAACTTAACAGGGTGTAGAGAACCTACAGTTTAAACTTGAAACCGAACAACGGAAGTGTTAAGGCGTAACTACATTACGACGCAAGTTGTGAAAGATGTGAAGGTCAGGTTGAGGGCTTTTCACTTTCCCGTCAGATGGCTTAAGCACCGAATGCAGTAATTTCATAAAAAGCATGGAAAGCCGAAATCTTGATGGTCGGGGCAGGGATTCAAACCCACGTCCTCCCGACGCCTTTTTGAAGGAAACACACCGGCATTCGCTTGGAATGATTTAGGTAAACCATTAAAAACCCAAATTTGGATGCCTGGACGGGGGTTCGAACCCGCGTCCTCCCGAATGTGAGGCCAGAGAGTTAACCGCTCACCCACCACGCTCAGTATGAGCCGTAAGAATACGCAGCAAAACACTCGCCGCCACAAACGTCTTTCGCCGAACTTATCGCAGTTAGTAAGTCTTGGTCACTCAATATCCGTACAGTATGCAATATGCCTCTGCCAAAGAAACGGGATAAGTAGCAAGATTGTGTAGTTGATTAGAGTTACTGTATTAGTCTCTAACATGCAGCGTCCCAGCTAAAGATGTTTTGTCAAAGTTCACACTATTTCCCTGTTAACCGCTCACCCACCACGCTCGGTATGAGCCGTAAGAAAAATGCACAAAACTTTGTCCAAAACACTCGCCGTCACAAACGTCTTTCGCCGAACTTATCGCAGTTAGTAAGTCTTGGTCACTCAATATCTGGTCAGTATGCAATATGTCTCTGCCAAAGAAACGAGATAAGTAGTAAGATTGTGTAGTTGATTAGAGTTACTGTATTAGTCTCTAACATGCAGCGTCCCAGCTAAAGATGTTTTGTCAAAGTTCACACTATTTCCCTGTGTCTCTGGTGGCAGCAATATCTGCGTAACCAGTCATTTCAGATGTTTGGAAATTTCATGATTATCGAAGCACCATGCAAAAAATTACTTCTCAGAATAGATATTTTTCAGTATTGCCCACGAAAATTACCGAGCGTGGTGGGTGAGTGTTAACGTTCTGACCATGCATTCAGAAGGGCGCTGGTTCGAATCTCCGTCTGAGCATCCATATTCTGGTTTTCCATGGTTTCCCCAAATCACTCCAGGTGACCGTTCCCTGCATCAATCCTATCCCGCCTCTAATGATATCGATGTTGGCGAGGTGTAAAGCCATACTGGTACGCTAATAATTTATCCACTTACGATGGTGATCCCTTAGTTCGTGGTCTGACGCTAATACACATGAGATTCGCATTCGGGAAGATGCGGTTTCGAATCCTTGTCCGGGCACCCACATCTGAATTTTCGCCTTGGTTTGTTCAAAAGGTCACTGCCGAATTTCTTCCAGTTACTTGCTCCCCGGTCCTTTCCCACTTCTAACGATTTTGACGTCAACGAGGTGAAGCCAGAAAAAAAAGGCTTTTTCCATAGCATTAATTTTTCGGGTGATATCCATACTAACCTGGCTGCTTACATATAAGTTACACACTTCAAGCACGTTCTTTACCCACCTCCGTATCAAAATTGATCTGTCATACAACGTTGCAGCCAGCAACATTAGACATGTGAAATAAGGTAACGGAGCACTGTTCCTATCCACAATTGGGTTGATGCAGGTTGTACTGGTCTGGAACCTAGGACGACGCGGTTTCGTCCGGTCAACCAAGTTTCGATTTTACAAGGTTTTTCCGCAACCGCTTGAGGTGAATGCCGGGATGGTTCCCACAAAGGACCATAGTCGAATTCCCCCCCGTTCCTTCGTTCAATCCTCTGTCGCCTGTAAAGTTCACGATGAGAGACGACTGAAGAGGCATACAGGTAACACCCTTCGATTTTACAAGGCTTTTCCACAACATTATACAGGTGAAATAAGGAAACTGAGCTCCGTTCCTATCCACAATTGACATTCAGTGTATCGCACTATAAACGTGACTCCATATTTATTTACTTCGCATGCACAGATACTTGTTTGTTATCACTAGCGCGCGATGGATGCCTGGACGGGGATTCGAACCCGCGTCCTCCCGAATGTGAGGCCAGAGAGTTAACCGCTCACCCACCACGCTCGGTCTGAGTCGTAAGAATATGCACAAAACTTTGTCCAAAATACTCGCCGTCACAAACGTCTTTCGCCGAACTTATCGCAGTTAGTAAGTCTTGGTCGCTAGGAAACACCTCTGCAGCCGTCCTGGGAACATTTCTTAGTACAGGATGATCCTAGTGGAATCGGTATATTCCACCTAAATAATTTATTACAATGCAGCAGCGGCAGTAAATTTTCGATTCAAGCTCTACGTACAACCATCAACGACGCTGCGTGAACGCTACTGTGTTGTTTGCGGAGTTTAATTTTCTAAACAGCCACTCTTAGCGCGCACAATTAACGCCCCGCAGCAACGGTACATACAATACGCTATAGAAACCTCACCCCCCAGCAATACAAAGCGTGGCTCAGAGCCCCAAATTTAAGATCAACTATCAGAAGTACAAGTTTTTTAAAAAATATTATAGTTTAATTGGAAAGGTTATTTTCATAGAATTATCATGATATAAACATTTTTTTTCTCGCTTTATGCCAAGAGTAGAAATTAAAAGCTTAATATTACGCGAAATGAAGTTGCGCTTAGGTCTGTGCATCAGGCGCGTTCGAGTGGGCGATAACAAAAGGGAGCATTGTGTGAGACTCGACCCCTCTTTAGGGCACCAACCTCTGGCTCAGCGAACGAAATTTGTAATCAGCTATCGGAAATAGAAGTTTTTTAAAAAGTATTTTTAGATAAATAGAAAGTTCAGTTTTTTACAATCAACGCTGTATAAATTTTATCATCGTACTTAGTGTGATTGGGGTAGAAATGACGTGCTTAATATTACGTTAAATGAGCTTTCAGAAATGTGTTTTCGTCGTATGTTTAAAGACATTAATTCCTAACTTAAGAAAGAAACCTCATTGGTTTAAATCGCATTTTATTAAGCGCTCAATATAAAGTATATTGCTTATTCCCGTCCATTGAATGCCGTCAAACAACGATCGCTGGTTCGAATCCCCGTCTGAGCATCCATATTCTCGTTCGTCGTATGTTTAAAGACATTAATTCCTAACTTAAGAAAGAAACCTCATTGGTTTAAATCGCATTTTATTAAGCGCTCAATATAAAGTATATTGCTTATTCCCGTCCATTGAATGCCGTCAAACAACGATCGCTGGTTCGAATCCCCGTCTGAGCATCCATATTCTCGTTCGTCGTATGTTTAAAGACATTAATTCCTAACTTAAGAAAGAAACCTCATTGGTTTAAATCGCATTTTATTAAGCGCTCAATATAAATAAAATCGACAGCACGTGGCCAACCCGACGGCGAACCACGTGGCGGCGCCCGCCCCCACCGCCGCAGCATGTACCTGTTATTTGCCTCGGCATGTAACTGTTATTTGCCTCGGCATGTACCTGTTATTTGCCTCGGCACGCACTGGCAAATACCTCCGCGAATTCCTCGTTCGAAAAAAAAGGAGCGGCAGGTCGACATCTGTCCTAAAGTCCAGTTGCTCGCTCAAGTGGTCTGGCAACGGCTGCGTCACACCTGGTACGGCTAGAGGGGTGCGTGGTCAAGGACAATAGGGGTGTAACTGAGGTTAGTCAAGTGGTCCTCATGTCAAGTGGTTAGTCAAGTGGCCCTCAAGTCAAGTGGTTAGTCAAGTGGGAGGGGGGGGGAGAACAATAGGTGTGAAAATGATTGACAGGTGGGAGGGGGGAGAACAATAGAGGTGTGAAAATGATTGACAGGTGGGATGGGGAGAACAATAGAGGTGTGAAAATGATTGACAGGTCTATTGTGTCTGAATAGCCCCAATTTATACCTACTTACGACTTGAGCCGTATTATAGATGAGCAATCCCAGGTTGATTAAGTTCTATTAGACTTTAAAAAAGTTTTCGACACTGTGCCTCACACTAGGTTACTTAGGAAACTTCGTGGCTACGGCATATCTAGACAAATATGCGACTGAGTTGCAGACTTTCTGAAGGGCAGAACACAGTGTGTAGTTCTCGACGGTGAGCGTTCATCACTTACTGAAGTAAGGTCCGGGGTTCCTCAGAGAAGCGTGATAGGGCCTCTGTTGTTTCTCATATACATTAACGATTTGTGCGTCAGAATAAGGGGGATGAAAAGATTATTTGCCGATGATGCTATTATTTATCGTGAAATCACTACCCAGGACGACTGCGCTTTGTTACAAGACGATATTATGAAAATAATTGCGTGGTGTAAAGATTGGCAGTTAGAGTTAAACGCTGAAAAGTGCCAAGTCATGCGTGTAAGTAAAAAGGTGACAACATTTAGCTCTGCATATGCAATTAATGGTACTGCCCTTAGAACGATAGATTCCGCTAAATACCTAGGGGTAACAATTCGTAATAATTTGTCGTGGAATGAGCATTTGGAGAATGTAATTGGGAAAGCAAATCATATGCTTCGATTTCCAGGTCGTAATTTAAAACAATGCACTCCGGAAGATAAATCGATTGATTGCATACAAGTCACTAGTGCGGCCTCACTTAGAATATTGTTGTTCTGTATGGGGTCCCCATCAAAAGGGATTAATGGAGGCATTAGAGATGGTCCAAAGAAGAGCCGCCCGATTAGTGACAGGTATATATAGTTGGAGGGAAAGCATAAGTGCCATGTTGAAGGAGGTAGGTTGGGAAGACCTGGAGCACTGAAGGCGTTGCTCTCGACAGAAGCTAATTGAAAAATTCTCGACTGACGTATTTCGGAATGACAGTAAACAAATATTGCTACCAGCAACATTCATATCTCGGAACGACCGCGAAAATAAGATTAGAGAAATCAGGGCCAGAACCGATTCATTTCTGTACTCATTTTTTCCACGAGCGATTAGGGAGTGGAATAGAAAGGATTTACTGGGCTAGTAAACATAAAATCTGGCCGGAGTAGCTTTCAATAAAGCACTCCGGCCATCCTGATCTGGGTTTTCCATGGTTTCCCCAGATCGCTCCAGGCGAATGTTGAGATGGTTCCTCACAATAGCCCATGGGCGCCACCTGCCATATCCCGTATATCCCTTCCAAACCATTACCATTCCGGATAAGTGCAATGCACCCTCCACCAAACACTCTTAGTGATTCGCAGGGTAATAGTGATAGTAATAGAAATATACTCTATGAGATTTCTCGGCATTGAAAGCCATCGCTGGTCAGTTAATTGTATAGTGTACTGGACGCGATAAGCATAAATAAGTAACTATCTAATGTTAAACTATTATGTAGCCTAGCATTATTGAGCGGTGAATAAATTGATTTCTCCACTGTCTTAACTTTCTCAAAATTCATTTATCAACGCAAGGGTGACAACTGTGTGTACAGTTGCAAGCGTAAATCTGTTAAGCTGTTGCTATCCAGTGACTGCTACTTGCAGGCTCCTGCCTCCAGTGTTGCTGATGGTGTAGCTCTCTGTTCATCTGGACCCACACGCGATGCTACTAGAGATTATTCTGCAATGGAAAATGTCCAGCGTTCGATCACGTACAGCGCTATCAACTACACCGTGGTCGGAGAAGACACGGCTGTTGGCATCAAGGCAATCAACAGCACGGACAGGAAGCCGCGAGGTGCTGAGTAAGCTGAAAAAATCTTGATTTATACATTCTACCTTAATTTATGCACTTAGCATAAAATGGAATCTTTAATTCGAAGTTCTTTGGCTTTATTGCTTGCCATTACTGAAATGTTTTATTACTGTAACTACATTTTTCATAAGTTATAGAGACGAAAGTTAGTAGTATTCAGTTTTTTTAATTAATTTTTTATTTGGCTTTAAGCGCTTAGGCACTATACAACCATCATCCATTTGTACATACATATATAAACAATTTACATATAGGTAAGAGAGCAAGACTTGACATGATTAGTAAAATATAAACGATAGAACAAGGTAAACTGATTAATCAGAAAGGAACATTTTTGTTAATCCCCTAAAGGGGTTTGACACATTATGTTTAAATACATTTGCTCACACATTATTACAAATGATACAGTGAAATATACAGAAATATAAATTATTGTTAGTTCCTTATAGTTGTTGTTTTTTTTGACATTACAATTATTAAAATCCTTACAATTAACTAGTTTTTCACATCTAAATTTTTATATTAGTTGACTTTACAAAGTTACTTAGCAACTTGTATATGGTCACGTTGTTACCGTGCAATAGAAAGCTAATGCTTGTTGGGAGAGGTATTCCATAGTTGACTAGTTGTTTTATAAATCTTTGTCGATGTTGTTTATATTTGGGGCATGAAAACACTACGTGATTAATATCCCCTATTTCTGCTCTATCGCAATCACAAATATCAGTATTTAGGATGTGTATCAGATTTAAACGCTGGGGGAATAAACCATGGTTAAAGCGCATTCTAATTATAGTGGAAATGACGCCTCTATGATCCGGAAAGTTGAAGAACCATGGGCGGGATAATATTCGGGGTTGAATCGATCCATAATGATGTCCCTTCCTGCTTTTGCTGGAGTCCCATTCAGTTTGCCATTTGTTCAGAGCCTTTGTTTTAATTTTGAAGATGTAGTCAGTGTACGGAAGCTGGATATCTAAGGTGTCTCCTCTTCTAGCGGCTGTCTTTGCCATTTGATCCAGTTTCGTTATCCGGAACCCCTGCATGTGCTTTTAGCCAAAGGAAGTTTATTGATTTATTTCTTCTGGACAATTCTAGATATGTTTCCACAATCTTAACTATAAATTGATTGGTTTTCTTGCCCAAAAATTTTCTTTGGATGGAGTTCAGTACGCTAAGCGAGTCAGAGATTATTAAAAAACTCGTCTCAGACAATGTCAAGCTGTGCTCAAGTGCTCTTAATATAGCGATGGCTTCTGCCGTATAAATTGATGTATTCAATGGTAATTTATACTTTTCTTGATACTTGGTCCTCGGGCAATAAAAGGCGCAGCCTACTCCATCCCCTGAGTCTATTTTGGATCCGTCCGTATATATATAAAACGAATAATTCCAATTGTCCTCCAGGTATTTCCTTACAGCTTGTTTGTAGGTGACATGTTGGTTGGTCTCAGGGGTTATATAATATATTGGTATCTGTACCATGCAAGTGCTGGAATAATACTCATATGGGGGAAATATCTTCGTTGGAATAATTCTGTCTGCCAATTTTTCCCACTCTCTGTAACTGTGGAGGACTTCAGCTCTGTGATGTATCCATGGTTATACAAAGCTTTGCATTTCGAGATAATTGGATGATTCCTGTATGCTAGCCTTTCCAGAATATATTTACTAGCCAGCCAGTTTCGTCTGATATTCAGGGGCATCTCCCGGGCTTCAACCAGTGGGGCGTTAGTGGGAGTCGATCTCATGGCTCCCAGGACAGGTTCGTATACAGCTGTATTGGAGTTTGTCCAGCATGGAAAGGGTTCGAGTATTTGCGTTGCTGTATAGAATGCTTCCATAATCTATTTGAGATCGAATTAAGGCTCTGTATATTGTTAAGAGGGTGTTGTGATTTGCACCCCACCATACCCGTGTTATGCTTCGTATAATGTTCAGAACTGGGTTACAGGAATTAACTATTTGAGTAATGTGGGGAATCCAACTGAGTTTGGAGTCCAGCACTAGACCCAGGAAGCGGACATTGGATTTAACTGTAAATGAGTAGATTCCTATTCTGACTGTTCTGATTTCGTTAAGATCTAATCGATTTCTGGTGAATATTGCCACCGAGGACTTTTCAGTTGAGATTTGTAGCCCATTCCGTTTAAACCATTTGTCCATGTTCATCATCGTAATTGTTAGGTTGAATAACGCTTCCTCCATTGTAGCCGCCATACAGATATCATCCGCATATTGGAGAATTCGGGTGTTTGGATTAACTACTCTTTCCAAATCCCATGCGTATAGAATATATAATAGTGGACTCAGAATAGCCCCTTGAGGTAGTCCTGTATAGAGTTTTCTTGGTCCTATGGTATGATCCCTGTATCGTACAGAAGATTGTTCTTTCCCCCAACAGGGTGTAAATGCCATACACTAGCCTCTCTGGAAGCCCCAATATTTTTAATTTTTCCATTAGGATAGGGATTTGCACATGATCATAAGCCGAACAAATGTCTAAAAACAGAGAGACCGTACAGTTTTTTCTTTTAAAAGAATCAGTGATATCCGTTGTCAAAATAGTTAAATTATCTATTGTCCCTCTCCATTTGCGAAATTAGTATTCAGTTTGTTGTCTTAGCAGTTACCGCGAAGTTACTAGTTTCATATAACCGCTGAACCCAGCAGCTAATGTATATTATTAAATGTTTAAATATGGTGGATTTTCAGATACGAATGTAGGGTATTCATAGTCCAATACAAAATCGATGGTAAGAATTTTATAACATTTTATAAACTAAAAATGAAAATTTTTTATGGACTGATTACTTATCGTGGTGTCCATTTTTCAACAGGACAGTAATCGTCGACTCACGTCACGTATCTCTATGAACTGTCTGGTGACTATGAAGATCCACAGATTAGTCGCCATGGAAACGTGAACTCGATCCCAGTGCGAGTATGTAGAATACCAGGCATCAGTTAGAACAGTTGCGACTATTCGCACCACATGCATCCAGACCTGATAAATGAGCTCTAAGTGTCAAGTTCTTAGAAAAAGTTTACTTGAGTTTATAACCACTGAAATAAAATCGCATACCGTCTCAAACCATAAAATATCATTTCGTTTCCTCCTTCCTTTGTGAATACTTCACTTTTTTAGTCAAAGTGTTTGTCGTATCAGATACATAGGCTACATAGGAACAGCGTTTCGAACTGAGGTACCAGGAGCATTAGAAATATCTGCAAATTTACTTGCTAAGCTTTTGTTGTGATACAGTCATTAAGTTTTAATTACCAGCTGTAATGCTACGTATAATGCCAGCCATTCCACACCATGTGCATGAGAGTTGATCCATGTTATAGTGATTTAGTACCACGGCATGCCGCTGCTCCTAGGTGCGTGGCGCTGACGGCTGACCTGTCCCGCGACGAGATGCTGCAGCTGCTGACGGACAGCTGTCGCTACGACCGGCTGGTCAGACCCGGCAACGCTTCCGGGCCACTCGGCGTCGCAGTCAGGGCATACATCTATCTACTGCAGGCGAGCGTGGCGCAATCTCAAGTGAGTCTCACACAGATGTAGTGCGGATAGAAATCGTTTTGAAATATGGCTGTCAATATCAGTATGAATAGTTTGGACAGTTTATTAGAACCAACTATGGCTTGAAACAGAATTAACGGAAAGCTGACACCGGGCAATTCTGTACCCAGTGTCCAAAAATTACAGAACAGCTCTAAAACAGAATAAACCGATCTTTAATGTGAATATTTACCAGTAATAAAATTTTTGTGCTATTATATTATCAGGATTACATTAGATTTTGTGCGTATAATTCGGCGAAAACTCTGTCATTAAGTCTGTAAAATATTGGAAAGAATGATGGTATTATATGCCGGAGTTGATTCCATAGCGTTATGAAGTGAATCAGGAGACAACAATATTTTGTCCAAATACACATAATTTGCCTAATTTTGGCAGGAATGAGTCATTAAGTGCACATTTGTATATCTAAAATATAAAAATATATGTTTGTTTGTTCGGATTCCATGCGTTTCAGAACCATTCATCTGATTGCGACGAAACTTTAGTAAGTTCTTGAGTGCTTGACTGGGATAGGTTTCTGACCAAAAATAAAAATTAAAAAAACCTCTTCTCTCCCTACTCACCACTAATTTTTTTTTTAAGTAATGTTTGTGAGAATCCACGGTTTTTGTCCGACAGAGATGGAATTTTTTACACGTATACTTCAATACAAGTAGAAAAATACTGTTAACAATTGTTTTGCTAAACCCACACCTCTCCAAATTTACGCCACCCTCTTAACGTTTGTCAATGTTCTTTATACAAAGGCACAGTGTTTATCCGATTTCCATGGAACTATGAATACATACCCTTAAAGTAAAGAAAAAAATATTGTTTACGTTTGGCAAAAAAAAAAAAAAAAAAAAGTTTTTTTACTTTAAAACTAAGAGAATAATACTGTGTAAGTTTCGTTTGAAAAAAAAAAAAAACATAACTGCTTTTCTCCCTTATCCCAACCCCTTAATTTTTTCCTACGTTCTTTGTATAAGTCCACAGTTTCTTTCTTAGCGCACACATAATATATAAAAAAGCGATCTGCTAGTTCACTGATTAAGGCGATTACTTTCGAAAATTTCTGGGTTCGTTCCCAGGTTCAGATCTTGGTGAAACTAGAACTTTTAAGGGTGATAGTTTATGACATAGACTACGCCAGATCCATGATTCGGATCCCACGTTAAACTGAAGGTCCGAGAGGAAAGGAACTCGCCGTTCTAGCCTCACACGCAGTGTCTTAGTACTCCTTCTTCTGGAGGATTAAAACGACCCCCTCCCCCTTTTTTGTTTTTTACTTTAACTTTTTCACTTTTAATTTATGGCATGTATTTTTTCTTTATGCTTACCCAGTTAAGCAAGAAAAAGAGGGATTGCAACGCATATCGGGCAAAGCTTGTACAGTATATAATAAAATAAACCAGAATTATCGGAAAGAGAGCGATGGCGTTGTATTCAGCGTAGCGAGTGAGTGGCAACACGCTATCCTCGCATTCGGGATGACGAAGGTTCGAATTCCACTCCCCGCCATAGAGATTCCAATTTTCCCCAGAATTACTCCGGGTGAGTGGTGGGATGGTTCCTTCAAAATGCCATGGCCGAATTCATTTCCGTTCTTTGCACTCAGTATTTTAATGACTCTTATCCCCTCAACGTCGACGAGGCTTAAAGTGATAAGAAAAAAGTATGGTTGTTTTAGCAACCAGATAAATAGTAAATGAAAGCCAGCCAAAGATTTATAATGGGATTTAGACAATGATATCCATCCGTAGGCTGCTATTTCCTGATGAAATTTGATGATGGTATTGTAAAATGACTCATCAAATTTTAGAAGAACAATTTTGATTACATATATACCGATACACGGTGAAAGACATGAAATGTAGCTCAAATATAGACGGTAATAATAGCTTAAATATAAAAATAGAATCAGATAGTACAGAAGTAAAATATAGTAGGTAGCCGAAGGAAGAGAGATATCAACACTTGTGAAAAGGACCCTTCTTTAAAAAAGAAAATTCTGCCTTAAAATATTATGGCAGGACTCACAAAGAATATTCAGAATATTCTATAATATTGCGTTCAACCAATTAGTCTGACCAAAGTTTTGTAACCCAATTCCCTAACTTCACTCGTACATCCTCTCATCACCCTCTCCAGTAAATGAAGGATTTTGTAACCTTTTCCTACCACCTGCCCGATGTGCTCCGCCCAGTTGAGTTTGTTATCAAACGTTATGCCAAGATATTTACACTTCAAGCTTTTAACAAGCAATTCTGACCGCACCCTATAATCGTAAATAACATTTTGTTTTTTTTATCTGTGTATTTAATAAGCTGACTCTTCTTGGCATTTATCTTCATTCCATGCTGATCAACCCATTAAGATATTCTGTCGAGGCCACCAAGCAGCTCTTCACAGTCTTCACCTGTTTTGATCCTATTGAACACCATTATATCATCTGAAAAATACATAGACTCTGACCGTAACCCATCAACACATTCATTAATTAGAATTATGAACAGCAACGGTCCCACTCCCCATATTTACTTCCACTTCTTTCGATAATGTATTTCCTACTCTAACACTTTGTTTTCTGGCTTTTAAGAATTCCTCTATACTAACAAGTAACTTTTTCATCCAATCAATTTCAGTTTATTTAAAACTATTTTATGGCTCATTCTGTCAAACGCCTTAGAAAGATCTAGTGCCTCACTATCAACTTCGCCTCACTTGTCCAATCCATCTGAAATATCTTGCATATAGTCCACAATCTGAGATTCACATGAATATCCTTGCCTAAAGCGATCTTGATCTGAAAACCCGTTTATTTCTTCACAGATATTTCTGATATTGTTCCATATCAATCTCTCCATCATTTTGCCTATCACTGATGTCAAACTAATTGGCCTGTAATTTTAAACCCTACTTGAACCCCCTCCTTTATGAACCGGTACTACAATCGCTCTTTTCCAATCCTCTGGTACTCATTTTAAATAAAATTTCAAGGTAAGGCACAATATCGTATCCTACAATCTTTAGTAAATTTGTAATAACATTACCTACACCAGCCCTGTTCGGTGGTGCATGTCGATACTACAAAAATTAAAACTATTTTTAAAAACTTCATGACTTTGGTAAATTTGCAATGATAAATTATGTATATATGTGCCTTACACATTATCCACTCTGACATTTTTTTGTTCATGCAATACCTACAAGAAGGTTTCTGTGAAGAACCAAACTATGAATACCAAAATCATCTCGTAACAGCTGCTTGTTTCATTTTGCTCATTAAGAAATGGTTACATGTTTCTGAAATGTGTCATAGAATTTTTAGGATAGCGCTGGTATAGACACTTCAAAATATATTTTTCTATACAAGTCGGTTGGTGAGGAAAGCTGGTTGGGTTCACTTGATGATACGTCTTTACTTCTTATTTTTGGAGTTATAGGTTCATCCTACTCCAAAATAAGAGCTAGGTCCAGAGTCAAATTGCATAGGTTTTGAAATTATAATCAGTTCTTTGGATGATATAATATGATTTACAGTATTAAAGTTACCGAAAGGATTTTGTGGGTGCAAATAAATCTTCTGCAAAGTTTCATTCAGAACTTCGACAGGATCGAGAATTTCTATCAGAAATTTGATAGTAAAAGGAGATTCAAAAGAATCGCTTAATAAAGATAGCAGTACACCATAATTGGTTACAATAGTTTTCAAGGAAGATATGCAACAACACCATCTTGTTGGGTGAAACTGTCGCAGAGAAAGGCTTTAAGTATCACCAGCTGCCTTTAATGAGTCACGTATATAAACAATAAGCTCCCTCACAAAAACTAAAATATCTCTTATTGCGAGTACTTCTTTTATTGTGTCTTGAACAAACAAGTTTAACGACGTGCGATGCAAAACAGATGAATTACTCTTGTTTCGATAGCGTTAACCCACGATTGAAGGCCAGTATGCGCTCCGCAAACATTAGTAGCGCCATCTGTACATAGACCCCTAAAAATCTTGATTCTGTGTTTGTTTCAAATCGCGAAGGAAATTTAAAAACAATCACTACTAATTTACCAGAGAACACCGACAGAAATGTATTAGAAAGGTACCAGATCAACATTCATATTCGGGATGGGAGGGTTATTATATTTAATCATCAGAGAATCACAGGCAAGTGTTTAATTACACAAAGCTTTCCGTTGATTACAACGATTAGATGGGCGCCGTGACCAGTGTTTCTAATACAAACAATCAACAAAACTTCTGAACATAACCGGTGCAAGATTAAAAGGAAGATTACATGATTGTAATAGAGTTATTGTTCTCAGCAGCTGTGATCCTCGACTAGCTAGCTTAGCTAACGTGGATCGGAAGGCCTTCCTCTATTGGCCACTCACTTAAACCTTGAACAGCGTGGAAACTTCGGCGCTCCTAATTGGAGGGAACGGGTGTTGAGGGCGGACATCTACTACACGAGGTCTTCCTCGCATCTCTTCCTGCGGCCACGCAAATGTGCTGAGTATTATTAAGCACAATACTTGTATTGCTTCTTCTTAATACGTCACTGAAAATTTCGAACAAAATTTGGGATGTTGCTGATATCGTTTTATAGTTTCGTGCACACTGTCTACCAAAAAGTAATTCGGCTCCTGCCCACAATGTTTGCTCGGTGGTTGTCACGCCATTACAATGGCTATAGCCGTAGCCCACCTGTCTGGCATGGCCACTAAGAGTATTTGAAGGACATCCACTGGGATTCCTCGCTATTCCTCCTGCAACCATAAGTTGATCATTTGATCTTGGCAACTCCAGACGAGCCCTCACCCGAACATTCAATTAATCACAAAGTGTTTTTGTACGGTTCATATCTAGGCTCTGGACGGGCCAGACCAATCAGCGAACGTTGTTGACGTCATTACACTGTATAATAGTCCTTTAAACATGGCACCAGGGATTGTCATCGGCGAAGTAACACTGGTATATTGCGTAAAAACGCGACAATGAGTTTAACTATCCAGGTCTCTGGGTTAATGCTACCACGGAGAAACACCAGAAGATTTATGCCAAATGCTGTGATACTGCCCCACACCGTCACTCCACCACCATCGAATTTCCTAGTAGGCATTATTCAGGGCCGGCGCTAGGAATTTCGGGGTAAAATGGGCAACCTTTTTTTTTTTTTAGCTCTACAAACTAGCTCGGCGACAATAGGCGGATTCTTGCCCTCGAGGCCTGGGGGCCCCTGTAGCCGGTGATCGGGGCCCCCCATCAGCCGGCGGGCCCGGGTATATTTGACCCGCTTACCCCCCCCCCCCTCCCTAACGCCGGCCCTGGCATTATTCACTCAACAGAAGACATTTCCCGCGTAGACGCCATACCTATATACATCCTTATTACCAGAATATTCTAAACCTCGACTTATCAGTCCACAGAATAATTACAACTGCTTAAATGTCCAGTGGCGATGGTCCAAACACTACTTGAGGCTTGTTTCTTGTCATGATTTAGGGTTTATATGCAGCTGCTCTCCCAAATATCCAAGTCGTTGGACTTACTGTATGTATACAATATACCAATGATAAACTATAATCATGTTGCTTCAAGAAACTCCTCTCCGATGGTAGCTATGGGTCGTGCCCTATTTTTGACAATTTCACTGTTTAGGGTTTTGCTAAGTCTGTCGATCTAATTTGGATGTCACCTAGAACAAGCAGCATTGTGACTATGGCCATTAATCTTCCACTTACAGTATACAGGACAAATGTGATCGTTGATTTGGGCTTTTTAACCTTCGCTTCAATCGCTGGCCTATACAGTTAATTGAAATGCCAGCCCACAATCACGCCCTAATCGATGCCCGATAGATCTCATACCATACCCTTGTCGACAGGTTCTGCACGTGCCTGCAGTGTACGGCGGCAACACAAGTCAACCTATGTACTGAAATAAGTTGGTGTATAGGTTAAGCTTTGAGTATATGTAACGAAAGCAGAATGTTACTTGTTCAACACTGGAAATATCACGTTCATCAAGCATACCTGAGTAATACACGCAGTGCCTCGTGGCTCAAAACTGTATACAGTTAGTTATTGATATTTAGTGACAAACACCTACATCTGGTGCGTTGGAGTCACCAGCTTATCTCGGGAATATCATGTGAACACAGCTCCAAAAATATAATGTAATTTTATTGCTCGGTCTCATTGCTCAAAATGGCTAGATCTCAGGTCATTACAAAGAAAGAAGAGTTGAAATTAGTTTTAGGTGTTTTCATATCATCAACTTTACTTTTTGATGGCATTCAGTAAATACTGACACCACAGTTCTTCACTGAAGAAACTGGTATAGGAATACGTATGGAAACACAGAGATATGTAAACACTCAGAGTACGGCGTTGCGGTCGGCAACGCCTATATAGGAGCACAAGTGTCTGGCGCAGGCATTAGATCGGTTATTATTGTTACAATGGCAGGTTATCACGAATTAAGTGAGTTTGAACGTGGTGTTATAGTCGGCGCACGAGAGATGGGACAAAGCATCTCCGAGGTAGCGATGAGGTGGGAATTTTCCCCTCTACGACCATTTCACAAGTGCACCGTGAATACCAGGAATACAGTAAAAAATCAAATATCTGACATCGCTGAGGCCGGAAAAAGATCCGGCCAGAACGGGACCAACGAAGACTGAAGAGAATCGTTCAACGTGACAGAAGCGCAACCCTTCCGCAAATTGCTGCGCATTTCAATTCTGGGCCAACAACAAGTGTCAGCGTGCGAACCATTCAACGAAACATCATCGATATGGGCTTTCGGAGCCGAAGGCCCACTCGTGTATCCTTGCTGAATACACGACACAAAGCTTTACGTCTCGCTTGGGCCCGTCAACACCGACATTGTACTGTTGATGATAGGGAACATGTTGCCTGGTCTGACGAGTCTCGTTTCCAATTGTATCGAGCAGATGGACCTCTAAGGGTATGGACACAACCTCAAGAATTCATGGACCCTGCATGTCAGGCTCTGTAATGGTGTGGGGCGTGTGCGGTTGGAGTGACATGTGACCCCTGATACGTCTAGATAAGACTCTGACAGGTGACACATATGTACGCATCCTGGTTGGTCACCTGCATCCATTCATGACCATTGTGAATTCCGACGGACTTGGGCAGCAGGACAATGTGACACCTCAAACGGCCAGAATTGTTTCAGAGTGGCTATAGGAACACTCTTCTGAGTGTAAACTCCTCTGGTGGCCACCAAACCCCCCAGACATGAACATTATTGAGCATATGGTATCTGGGATGTCTTGCAACATGCCGTTCAGAAGTGATCTCCACCCTCTCGTATTGTTACGGATTTATGGACAGCCCTGCTGGATGCATGATGTAAATTATTCCCTCCAGTACTAATTACAGACATTAGTCGCGTCCATGCCACGTCATGTTGCGGCACTTCTGCGTGTTCGATGGGGCCCTACACGATATTAGGCAGGTGTACCAGTTTCTTTGGCTCTTCAGTGTAAATTGGCTTTACACAATACACAAATACAAAGGACGTCAAAATTTTCATGGTTCTAAACCGTTCTAATGCTTTATTCCATGATGAAAAACCATTTTGAGTGAATGACTTAATGGACTCGTAATCTATTCTTTAAAGATCTGGAAAAACTTTTTCTGTAACTCCAACGCATAACAGCCATGGAAAAATTTCTGCAACTTACTTAGAACATCGCGCCTTTTCTTCTATTCAATCGAATGATCAGAAATAACGTTTTCGGTTTGCATATTTTGAGCTGTGCTAAGCTGAGAAGAACTACTTGTGGAAGGTTCTGCAGGTATTGGCACATTACGATTTCGTACGACGTAATATATGCATTGAAACTAATAATTTTATGAAATTAACACAGTGACAAGACGCGCGACGCGCTCTCAAATCACCTGCTTTATTCATTTTATTCACCAGGTTGACTGACAATTAGTGACACCCTTGAGCCACGGCCGTGAAACGTTTCCGGCGCGGCTGACGAGCGAGGATGCGTGCTATTCACAATCTCACCGACACTTACCACACAATAGATGATGGCTTTTTGTGAGTGTTAAAATTTTTCTTGGGCCTGACGCGGAGTCGCGTACGATTGCATTAAGCAAGCGCGTTCTTGTCGAAACTTCTTGCCTTACCACGCGTTGTGTTAGGTACGTTATCGACTATCGATCATTAATTGGAGTTCCGAACCCACTATTTATCTCTGGTAGGTGCTACAGTCTTCGAGCACCCACAGAGTCGGATCCCTAATTAAGTTGACGAAGCTGTGGATTCTCATGAATCTAGGATTCTGTTTCTGCATAATACTATCCTTTGTAGAATTGCAGCACAGTTGACGGAGGATATTAAGGAAAATCGCTGCATAAAATAACTGAAAATTTCTTAATTCTATTGGTCCTTATCATCTATTTTAGTCATCGTGGCTTTTGATATGTTCGCACGTTCGTTAACTGGAGTTTAGACCAAAATATTTAAGGCTTTCCTGGCATTCTACGTCAAAGGACCATGGTTTAGCATCGTAATGGTAACCCGTTCAACTTCAACTATGGGCATAGATGTCTTTGATTAAGTATGGTGTTTGTGCTGTAGTTTTATTCCTGGGCCGTAGTTAGAGTTGAATTTAAGGTAGAGCATTGATGGTTACAGGTAGGGCAGAAGTTAAAATTTTACTTCGATCTAATCTGGAGAATCGATTTTTGTCGTACTTGTGATTGTGAGTGAGTGAGGTAGTATTTAACTGTCGGGAGGGGTGATAGATAAGACAAAAAATCATTTATTCAGGTTTCTATTATTTCCATAAACATATTATTTTTATTAGGCTTTTATGGCCTCATTGGACCACTTAAGTCATTTTCTGGTTATCTTCTTAGGCATGTCCATGCATTGTTCTTTCCGAATTTCCCAGTATCTTTGCATTCGCTGTGATCTTTGTCTATCCTCATCTGTAAATACCCTATTCATTGTGTGTCGTTTTTCTATTTTTGGTTTAAATCTTATTTTTTAGTTTCTTCAATTTTTTTATTTTTTCTGTTTTGTTTCGTAGATCATCCAGGGCTATTTCTAATTCTTCCATACTTCTCGAACTTGCTTAATACATCCTACCTATTGTTTCAGCTTCCTAATGTTTTCTATTATTCTTCTTATTAATCAGGTTTCTGGTAGCCTCATGATGTGACCAAGGAAAGCAGGAATGATAATTTTTTGACCTCAAACATGGCCATTCGTAATTCCAACTTGAGTATGACTTTTAATGCTGATACTCTTAGCTCCATCGTCACCATTAAATCTGTCATTTTTAATTTCATCTAAAGCCAACAACATCGATGAATAATTATTGTTTACAACTTTTGTAACCGCCAAGTGTCTTGACCAATGCTGTTCAAGGAACCAGCCAATCCACTATACAAGGCAGCTGTTTCGCAATGGTGATAGAATTCATGTAACATGATATATTGATAAAAAAAAAAAAAAAAAAAAAAGACGGATGAAATTCTTTTCCGAGATTCTCCTGATGAGTATAAAATGCAAGAGATGGTTGTTACCAGTAGACGTGAGGCATTATTTGGCCATATTTACTTTCTATTCTGGTTGCAATTCCTGAAACATTCACATACATTACACTTGCGACATTATAGCATGCCGGAGAGGTCAATGTTATTTTCTGTAAGCATATTTAACGTTAATTCCATGAGAGTGGCTGTAACAAGGTTGTCAATAGTTGTAACTATCAGCAATGACTCATTGACGAACCTATCCTTAATATAACGTAATGTTACTGCAATATTTTCTGGGTTATTGTATCTCTCATCCCATCTTCCATTAGAGTAAACCAGTCCACGCCAGTTTCCTCAATATCTTTAGCAATGGAACATTCGCACTGCTAGAACCATTGCTTGAATTATTTGATTTTGAGTTTCAGGTGAACGATATGTTGCGTTTTGTGTTATATGACTGCGAAACTGGCTCCATGAACGAAGAGTCTGTGAATGGGAGAACCGAATGTCTACTCTCCTACTGCAGAACAGGGATGCGTGGGAACTAGTACGCGTCCTGAAGGAACCACGCCAACCCAAAATAGCTCTAACATGTCCCGCAGGAACAGGTTTCCTACCAGCTGCAAAGGCGGAATTACTAGCGGACAGATTCGCCGAGCAGTACCAGCCACGAGCAAGCCAACCAACGGACGACTACCAACATAAACTAACGGAAGAAATTACAAGGGACATTACGAGTACCACACTCTCTGCCCTACCTAAACTAAGTTTGTGTTGGCGAAAGGACAGACCTCTGTCCAATGCCCACTTGAAGCACCTTCAGAAACAGGGAATGGTTCTCTTAACAAGAATCATTAAGTCCTGTATGCAGCGAAGCTACGTTCCCGTCGTATACAAAACGGCAAAAGTAATAGCTATCCCAAAACACGGGAAAAATTTAACCAGTACAGCTAATTACCAACCAATTAGTCTTCTTAGCTCTACATCTAAAATCATGGAGCATATCGTCATGAAGCGCCTCCAAGAGGAAAATAACTAGAGAGCAGACTATCTGTACGGAACAATACGGTTTCCTACGAAGGGCTCCGGCTAACCGAAGACATCCGCCATGGCCTGAATATCGGCAGTTCTACTGCAGCAGTTTTTATAGACGTCGAAAAGACCTATGACCGAGTATGGCACGCAAAACTATTACAGAAACTACGACGACAAACAACCATTCCGGACTGTTATGTTAAATTCATTGGTGGCTACTTGACAAATAGAAGATTCTTCGTGGCAGCTGACGACTACAAATCCTCAACGCATCCAAAATGCGCTGGAATTCCACATGGTTCCGTCATTTCTCCGTTCCTATTTAACATTTATGTCAACGATTTCCCAACGTAAACATGGCTCAATTTGCTGATGATACAGTAATTTACACAACCAGAAGAGACCACGCGGCTAGTATCAAGAGACTCCAGCGAACTGTAAAAATGATAGAAAAATGGTGCCAGGCCAACAAAATTAAGATCAAACCAGACAAGAAAGCTTCTGCATATTTTAAAAAAAAAGCGACCACCCCTTGAGACCCAGCTGCAAATGTCAGGTCGCCAAATCCCTTGGCGAGTTAATCATCGCTACCTAGGAGTAATAACTGACAGAGGGCTGACTTACGCCAACACATGCAAAAGAAAAGAAAAAAAGGTATAGCCATACTTCTCAACATGTATCCCATACTGAAAAACAGAAACCTAACAATGGAAACGAAACTAAGAAGTCTACCGGCCAGTCATATTACCAGCTCTACTTTATGGGGCACCGCATCAAAAACAAACTTAGGAACGGATGTTTAAAAACAATAATCAACTTACCAAGATATGCCCCAACATAGAAATCCACGCAGTAACGTATACAAGAAAAATTGTCGTCGAAATCAGAAGAGTAACCCGAGACTTTTACAATATAATTGATAAACGCACACAAAAAGGAAACAGACTCAACAACGACTACAGCCAGAGCCATGGCACAGGATATAAAGTACCAAGAAGCATCCTAAACTAGCAGTCTCATACTGCAGAAGAGCCCAGTTGGGGTTTTAAATAAGGTCAAAAGACTATAGCCATTTTCCCCCAAATATGATAGTAAAAGTGTGACAAATAACAAAACCTCACCTGACACAGTAAATTAGGCTGCAAATGCGGCGGTAGCTCAATAACATCAAAAAAAAAAAAAAAAAAAAAAAAACTTACCTGGAGTGACGGATTTTTTTATTATTATTATTATGAACTTTTAGCTAGGTGCTGGGTATTTTATAGGAAGTTAGATTTTTTAACCATCAGTTTGGGTTAATCGTGCTTGGGGGCACCGGGTGTCTGTTTATAATTATTTTCATACGACATTATTAATACTCGTATAAACCAGTCCCAATCGTGGCAAATCGTCCTCCAAACATCGTGACTCACATCATCACTTACAATTACAAACTTTTAAAACATTGTCTTTGATCATCTGATTTACACAGTTTTTGTCCATAAAACAATGTTATTATGAATAACGCAAATACACAAATTCACAACTAATCAAAAAAAATATAAAAATCCATAATTAATCAACTCACATCATGCTATACACGATTCTTAAAATACAATTTCATTAAAATGCTGGGTCTGAGAGCTGTTATGGTTTCAAATTATCTCAGCAAAGTCTGAGAAAATAGTTATAAAAATATAAAATGGAGCTAGCAAAATGTATACAGAAGCCGTAGGCCATGTTGTTTAAAAAATAAATCAGGACATCGTAATAGATCTATTTTCCATAGCCGCACTTTAACACGTTGCTTCCTTTTTATGGGATATTCATTTACTCATTCTGTATCGCAAATAGTGCTAAGTAGAACATTTTCACGATCCACAAGCTGTAATTTTCAGAAGTTTTAATGACTAATATATTTCAATTGACTGATATACTACTATACATTTAGTTCCACCGTCTTACTACGAAATTGTAAAAATATTTCATATAAAGAAATTTCGGCCAATTGTATCATAATGCCTGTCAATGGCTCTTTGGTGTTGTTCATTCGATAAGGGGCGTAATTTGAGTGAAGAGGATTATACTAACTAAGCTCATGAGACTTAATTGCAATGAACAATTGTTCTTCGCTTCCAAAGAACCATTGAAAGGTAAACACTTCCTTGTTGTGTTTGTAAGCTTTCCCGCGCTAAAGCTCGCCCCACTTACAGTTCGCGCGTCTAGTCGTCCGGGAGTTGTAGAGTTCTACACAGACTGTATAGTTTTATATATTAAAATATACTGTTTAATCATTCTAAATAGTTCATTTAATAAAAAAAATTAGTGAATTTCGCAGAAAAGTCAAACTATGGCTGATACCAAAGATAAAGAGAAGACGATTCAAGCGGGGTTTAGACGACCGGACCGGATCTGAAACAACGGGTCCGATAAAAACGGGCACCCGATAAAGGGCTCCCCCACCACTCTACCAGATTTTCCCTTGGTCGATCGTTACACGACCAGTTATCCGGTCCGAGGTCCCCGGTCCGTTTTTTCTTCCGAAACTGTTTATGTCAGCTCTCACAGATTGTTTGGTGTGCATATTGTCACGCCCAGATTTTCAGATTCTCATGTTCAATTCCTCATGTTTTCTAACTTTTTTTAAAGATCTTTTAAAGTCGCAGACGTCCTAATGTTTCTGTACATCTCTAGAACAGTTTCATAGGCCGGCATTACACTGTAAAACATCTTTGATAAAAGATATTTTATAAAATATTTTACAGTGTAATGGGGCATATTTTATAAAAGATTTCTTTTATAAAATGTAAGACGTTGACATTACATTTTATAAAAGATTTCAGCACCCTGCAAACGTAAACAAAGAAAATGGCGCAAGGGACGTTACCAAAGTTGGTTATGACTGCCGAATGCCACGAAAATCTTTATTTCTGAGTATGAACAGAAAGAAATGTTGTAAAGTCAGAAACAAGTAACTATTAGATTAGGAATAAAAAAGGTGAACACTTATGCAAAGTTAATTAATGCTATGATAGAAGGCTGTACTGTAAAAGACATAGAAAAGCAAATGAATGTGTTAAGAAATTAGTATTTGGCAGGTTTCTGGAATACAGTAATAACAGACGGAATGCGCAGACCAGTGCGTGTGCTATATTGCAGAATGGTTGCAGATCCGCCACCAGCAATCGAATAAAACCCATGGCTCATACACCGTAAATATAAACACCCAATAGTATACATGGGGAAATAATTCTGATTTATGAAAATGTTTTGGTAAGAATTTATCGGACCTATACTTCAGCATCGACCATATTTTTATAATTTGCCATGTCCTCACATTGCAGATCTTTCACTAAACATTGATGAACTTCTATCATATCGAGTCT